>VSMD01105979.1:0-47454 GCA_008750895.1 Mirza zaza
GGAGGGAGGAGGCTGGGGTGCAGGGTTGGAGGAAGGGGTGTGGCTGGAGGGCGAAGGCTGGGGTGTGGGTTGGGGGAAGGGGTGTGGCTGGAGGGCGAAGGCTGGGGTGCAGGGTTGGGGGAAGGGGTGAGGTTGGAGGGTGAAGGCTGGGGTGCGGGTCATGGGGGAAGGGGTGCGGTTGGAGGGTGAAGGCAGGGGTGCCAGGCAGGGGAAGTGGTGTGGATGGAGGGCTAAGGCTGGGTTGCAAGGGGGGGAAGGGGTGTGGCTGGAGGGCTAATGCTGGGGTGCAGGTCATGGGGGAAGGGGTGTGGCTGGAGGGTGAAGGCTGGGGTGTGGGTTGGGGGAAGGGGTGTGGCTGGAGGGCTAAGGCAGGGGTGCGGGGGAGGGAAGGCAGCCAGCCGGGGCCAACAGCGCCAGCGCAGGGTGAGGACACGGGTCTCCTACACGGACACGGAGCACCCGTCACCAGGCATGAAAAGGTCTACGGAGAAAACCATTTGATGCCACGCTTTTCAAACCTTGCGACGGGCTCTGAAATGCTTTTGCTTTTATGTTATTTTCTGTGCAAAGGGGACAGTGGGAGTCAGAGGCCAGGCTGTAAACACCGCAGACAAGCTGCGGGCAACGCACATAATTGAATGGGAACGTGCGCCGTTCGCGGGGACGGTGGTGGCGTGGGAAGCCCAGCTGTCTGAACCTCCAGGCCCCTGGGCAGGGAGCACGGAGGGGCCTCACCGGACTTGAAAGGAGTCTGAGGAAGAGGACGAGACAATGGGGGCAGGTGGGGACTGGCCTCGAATCCCGGACCCCAGCTGGGACAAAGTCTCGCAGTGGCCGCACGTCCCTGTCGGCAGCTTTGGGGACCTGCACAGGAGCAGCAGGGCTGGGCGAGCGGGTCCAGTCCTGGCCCAGTCACCTGCTAGCCCCATGGGCTTGCGCGGGTCACTCAGCTTCTGCAGCCCGACTGGGCTCAGCACAAGCTACCCCCAAAATATTTCAAGCTGAAGGAACTTGAGAAAACTGCAGACGCAGAAAGGTCACTCTGTGACCTGCTCCTCGAAGCGGTCAGAAGACCCTCCTTTGAGAGGGGCCCTGCCTGGGCCTGGGGGAAAGGACACCCACATCTCCGAGGACGCAGGGTCACCAAGGAGAGTGTGACATGCAAGCCTTGTATGTTCCCCGTTCGTTACCTCAAGATTGTGCTTTTCTCAGCCAACCATGCTCCCGTGACTGTCTCCTTCCGTGTCAGCCAGCACAAAGAATACACGGACATTTACCCGTGTCTTTGGGTCTTCGTTCCTCACGAAGGCTGCTGTGTCCCAAGAAACTCACAGTAAATCCATCTCCATGCTTTTCTCTTGTTAATCCGTCTTTAGGGGTCTCAGCCCTGAACATAGGATGGATGAGGAAAGGCTATTTCTCCCCCACCCCTGCAAGCCTCGGAGGGAGGGAAGGACAAGGGCCACCAGCTCATCCACCTCCACCCCTAATATCCCGCAGCACTCCCCGGGAATGCGGGAACTCTTTGTGGATTGAGAGAAAGTTCAGTGAGGTTGACAACAGCGACTTCGCAGGTCGCTGTAAGAATGACACCAGGTGCCACGTGGCAAGCACCTTGCGTGGCTCCGGCTCGCAGATGATGGGTGTAGGCACAACATGCAGGATGGTCACCAGAGTGGCGGCTTCACCAAACGGCAAGGCCCGCCCTCCCCGGCACCATCCCATCGGATGCTCTCCGAGATCCCGGAGGATGAGACACCTGGATGGGTCACCAGGGTCCTCCACAGCCAAGGTGAGACTAGAAGCCGGGGTGCGCCCCCCTCCCCGAGCCCGGGCTCTGAGACGAGTCGGGAAACTGTGCCCTTCACCCAAAAGGGAAAGGACGCCACCGCCCCCAGCCTGCGCGGCTCTCCAGACTTGGGCTCCACCGGGAGGCAGACAGCACATCTCCCAGCCACCCAGGCGTGTGGGCAGGCAGTTTAGCAGCTGACAGATTTTTTTGAACCTGTCTGCTGAGTTGCCGACTGAACCTGGCTCATCCCAGCCCCATCAACCTCGCTGGGGCTAGAGGCAGCTGCCGTCCCGGGGGGAGGCGGCAGGCTGCCCAGGAGGGCCCCGGCTGAGGGTGCTGAGGCTGGGGCCAGGGCGGCACCCGCTCCATCCTTACAGAACAGGACGGAGGGAGGAGCAGAGCTGGGGGAGGCCGGGGGAAGCAGAGAGCCAGCCGTACTCCCCCACCGTGGACGTGGCTACTGGAACTCCGGGGGGCTCTTCTAGCCTGAGCAGGCAGGTGAATCAGTAACAAGTGCCCTGACCCACGGGGTCATGGAACTGGGCCTGAGGGACTTCCCCTAACACCGCGTGTGACCTCGGACCAGGCCTTGCTCTATGTGTGCCTCAGTTTCCCCATTCCTGAAATGACCCTGACATCCTAGAGTCTCGAGTTCTGTGTGTCCCTCAGTGCCCAGGCTGCCCAGCAGGAAGGGCACAGAGACATGTCCTCCTCCCCCGACTCCAGGGAGAAAGCCGGGGTGCCCAGGGAATTCTCCCTAACAAATTATTTCCTATTTATTGGTAAGAAAAGTTGCAGTGGAGATAAATTATTAACAGAGCGGAAACGGAGAGATTCTCTTAGGAGCCGATTCTAATTCTAGCTGCCCTGACGGTCTCTACTCTCCTCCTCCCTCAGTGCGTGCGCGGGCTCTCTCCCCCACCCCTCTCCCTCTCTCTCATTCTCCTCCTGCGGTTTCATTGATCCCCGGCCCTCTGGCTCTCTCCACATCCAACTCCTTCCCCGCCCACAGGCTTCTTCTCTTTTCAGTCCCAGCAAAAGGCCTAGACGACAGCAAGGTCACCCTCCCTGCTCATGAATCAGCGGAAACTGACCCGGCTTTTCAGGGCTGGAGCTGCAGCTGGCCCCAGAGGCTTTTCTGTTTTGTTTTTCTCGTTGGAGCAATTTTCCTTCCTGCCCCAAGCCACTATCGGGCAGGGAAGGCCACTGAGCCTACGGGAGGTGGCTTCTCGGGGTCTCAGGGGACTGAGGGCTGGTTTGTCCCAGCAGTGACCCTCCGACAGCTGCCCCCCACTCCTGCTCCAGGCCAGCCACAGTGGTATCTCCTGGACAAAAGTCCACCTTGGACCCAGAGCCTCAGGCAAGCTCCGGAACCCGACCTGGCCAGAGTGGAACTCAAGAAAAACGCATCTCCGTTCCTGAGTCACACACAGCGGCCCTGCCCTCTGCCCCAGTGCCCCACATTGTTCGGGAGGAAAGGGGGGGACACTCGGCCTTTTGTTTCAACCCTGCCCACAGTGCTGCTCCCTCCAGAACCTTCTGTGACTCTGGGAGAGCGGGACTCCTGCCCACCTTTGCACCACACTCCCTGACAGCTGTTTGCCTGGTGGAGTTATCTGACCTCAGCGATGGCTCTGAGGGTCGCTGCACCCAGGCGGGCAGCGTGGAGGTGGTGGACAGTGAGCGGAGGCCTCGGTCTGCCCCGGGGTGCTGTTGCGGCTCCCAGACAGAGCAGCCACTGTGCCTCTCAGAGGACCTGGGGGCACCCGGCTGCCCGCTGGCCCCGCCGCCCAGAGAAGCTCTGCTGGGAAGCCAGCTCGGCCGGAGGGGCAGGAAGGAAATGCCAGGCCCTGTGCAGCCCACTGCTGGCCAGGGTGACCTGTCCTCCTCCCTTGGCCAGCCAGGGGTGGGGGTGGGGCCGCCGCAGCTCTGGCTACACAAGGGTTAATCTTGCCAGGGACTTAAAATTGTATTATTTAAAAGAAGAAGAAGAAACCTTCTGCTTTGTCCTGGGCATATGTGGATTCTTCCCACAGCCAGATTTCCAGGAATGTTCAGAGTGGGGAATTCTATCCCAGCTGAAGAGCGCCTGGCGAGGCCGACTGACTCTCCAGCCCTCCTGGCCACAGCCACGCCGCCTCCCAGACGCCGGCCGAACCTGACCCAGACAAGGGCAGGGTCCCCCTCCTCTGCACAGCTCGGTGACAGTGACGGGGTTTCACCACCACGCAGGGCAGACGGGCCAAGCTGGACTGCACCCTCCTTAGAGAGTTCAGGGATGTATTTTGGGGCTCGACTCACATATTCCTTTGTTCCATGCCCCCTTCCCTGTTTTCTCGGGTTACACAGCCTAAACAGTTTCTAATTGATTAGAAAAAAGGATCGAGGGAGGCTGGGTTAGGCCGAGCCCTCCTCCTCCCCCACCCCAGGAGCTCAGCGGACCTCAAAGGCTTTTCCACCAGGGCCAGCTGGAGCGCTCAGCCAGCTCCTCCCCTCCTCCCCCTCCCTCTCCTCCCCCTGCACACGCAGGCTCCACCTGTTCACCCAGGCGCTTGGGCCCCAGACTCTCAGGCCTCCAGTTCCTGCCCACCCTCCACCAAACGGCTCAACACTTTCATTTAATACTTTTTAAAAAAGTAAATAAAAGGAAAGAAGGAGGGATGGAAGGACAAAAGAGAGGAGAGAGAGGGAGAGAGGACAAAGGAGGGGGGGAGTGGGGCAGGTGGGGGAGGGAACGAGGCAGAAAGCTGCTCGAAGCCCAGTAAAGTGCATTATTGATTCAGGACTTAGAAAATGCTTAGAGAGTAGGAAAAGCGTCCTGCTCTTTAAAAGCTTGTGCAAAGCATAAGCTAGACACAGGCAGCCTTCCCAAAGAGGGCCCACTCTGCTGACATGAATATTTTATCACAGAGGAAAAAAGTGGCTGGGAGGATTCAGGCCGGGTGGGGTGAGGGGCACTCCTGTTCCCCGGGGCCTCTTCCCGCCCCTGTCCCCCTGTTTGAGCGCTGCCCTGGGCTTTCTCCATCAAGAGCAGATCAACAGGGCCTCAGCCGGGTCCTGCCAGGGGCCTGGGACAGGATGGGCAGGGGAGATGCCAGGTGCAAGGAGAGGGTCCCACCACGGGGGGGTGGGGAGGGCGGGCGGGGGTCTGAGGGGGTGGCTTGTTCCCCAGCTGGGCTGTCCCCTCACGGTCACTCTGCCCGTCCTGGGTTGGGGCCCACCCACCCCTCTGGCTGCCCTCCCCACAGCCCCCTGCCAAGCACAGCCCATCCTCAGTCTTCCCTGCCCTCCCATGTGGCTCCTGCTCCCCTCCTGCTCCCCTCCTGCTCCTGCACCCTCCTGCCTCGCTCCCACCTTGTTTTCCACTGTCCGGTCCCTCCGTCTCTCCCCCTTCCTCATGCCCACTCCCACCCACCCTGGGCTTTCAGGTGGGCACCCTGTCGGGAGGCTCCCCTGCAGCCCTCGTGGGTGTCTGCTTCCACACCTCTTCCCCAGGGAAGACGGCTCTGGCCGCTGCGCGCGCATTCTCCACCCCTGCGAGGCTGGTTAATTACCTGTGTGTCCTGTCCCCACTGTGGGCTCCAGGAAGGCAGGGGCAGAGTGCACCTGCAAGGTGCCTGATCAAGGTTTGCAGAGCGAGTTGCCCTCCCCAGCGAGTCGCCTCTCTGGGACCCCAGAAGGAGGTCTGAGGAGTGGGCGCGGTGCCCAGACAGGCAGGGACTGCCTGTGCGAACAGGGCCGCCCATGCCAAGGCCACGCTGAGACCGTCCAGGGTTTCCTCTTGCCAGTCTCTGCGGAGTCGAGAGGCGGCGGGGCACAGGAAAGAGCAAAGAAGCTCCTGGTCTGCCCCGCACCTGTTCCCACTTGGGCACACCTGACAGGGCCCCGCTCTGCGGATGAAGCCCTTGGTGGGGTGGGGTGGTGAGGCTGGGCTGGGCAGGTTTCACTGACTTATTCATTCACGTATGCACCCACTGCTTCCGAATATCCTTTGTGTTCAAAGTAACCCCAGAGAAGCAGCTCGGCCACCCATCGGAATACTCGGGGCGGGGAGCTGTGACAACAGTCCTAGGCTCCAAGGCCAGAAACGCTACTCCAGACTGACAGCAAGTCGACCGCCCAGCCACCCAACCAGCGCAAACCCCCTGCAGGCGACTCAGAGGCGTGGCTGGCTTTGAGAGGCTGGTACAGGCGATCCAAGAAAGACACCCACACTGTGACATCGGTCCTGCTATTACTGTTGTCCCCACTCTACAGGTGAGAGCGCTGAGGCCCCCAGAGGCCAGGCACTTGCTCAAGGTCACACTCCTGGGAACCCGAGCACTTCGACCCCTTACGGGAACCTTACGGGAATGTTGACAGCTCTGGTGTGACCATGGGAATTGTCGCCTGTGGCTTGGTCACCATGAGTGGCAGAGGTGACAAGCCCTGGATAGGATCTGGGAAGGCTCCCCAGGGGAGGCGGGGGACATTTCGGCTGGGCTCAGAAAGACGGGGAGGCGGGTAAGGACCGGTGGAGGGAGAGTCGTCCAGGCCTGGAGGAGGGCGCCCTGGGTAGAGGCACTGAGCAAAGGGCCACGCCAGACGTGCAAGCCGCTGCAGGGAGCAAGGGGTTCATGCACGTGGCTGAGCCAGGAGCTTGGTGGGGAGCACAGGAGACAAGGCCAGAGGGGAGGCTGGGGGGGTGCTGGGGGTGGGGGGGAGCCAGATGGGCAGCTTGACATTTAGCAGCTCCAGGGAAGGCCTGGCTCTGGCCGGCCAGCCTCGGAAGACAGGGAGAGAACTGGGGATGAAGGGTGAGTGACTCCCAATGGCCTCCCCGAAAGACTGGGGAGCCCCCTTCGCACCCAGGAAGCCAACGCGGGGACGGAGCTCCTGCAGCTCCTGCAGCTCGGGGTCGGGCAGGGGGGCTCCGAGGGCGAAGGCAGACCAGGGAATCCTCTTCCCTCTGGTCCTAACCAGATGCTTCCAGCCGGAAGGGATGCAGGGCATCCCGGAGAGACTTTCACCGGTGGTTCTCAAACTTGGCTTGGTGCTGGGGCCACCGGGGGGTTTTAATAAGCCCTGCAGCTGGGCTCACCCCAGAGTCTGCTGCGAGTCTGGGGCTCGGCCTGGGTGTGGGGCCTGGAACGCCCCCGTGAGTCGGGTGCAGGGGGCAGCCGCAGCGCCTTCTCCCGTCATTCCGGGGTGACAGCCACCCACGTGGGCTTGGGGCCTTCGAGAAGGCCACCCCCGAGTCAGGAGGGAGAGGAAGGAACCACAGAATCTGAAGTCCCCTGTGCTGCCACGGAGACACCCCTGACCAAGGCAGCAGTCCTGGCGGTAGGCTCAGCTGCGGGCACCCCACACGGCCACAGGAGCTGGGGGCTAGTGCGGCTCCCCAAGGGGCTGCTGCCTTGGGGACCCGCAGCGGGACAATCTGCCCTCTCCAGTGAGCGGTGGCAGCAGCAAAGAGGACAACCCGGCTTCCAGGTCCGCCCCTCCACTTCCCTCCCTCCCAGGCTGAGCGGCTGCCAGCCCCGGGGAGTGGGGCGGCCGGGAGGGCTGCCCCGGCAGAGGCCACGCTCCCCCGTCCCGCTGCGCCCAACGCCCTCTATTTTTAGGCCTGTTATTATCCACTCCTGGGTGTATTCTCTCCCCACTCCCTCCCCAGAAACACAGAGCGGGTCCCCCAGGCAGAGCCATTGCGCCTTCCCGGAGCTGGTGCGTGGGAGCGCGCTGCCAAACAGACACGGGTAAGTGAATTATCAAGTAAGTGGATTAGCAGACTCTACCGCTCTCAAAGGGCAGGGGGCGGGGACGCCGCAGCCTCCCCAGCCTCCCCCCTGCAGGCTGCTGGGGGAGGAGAGGCTGACAGGGACAGTATGCTCCCCGGCACACAGGGCCACACGCACGCACGCACAGATGACAGCCGTCTCCATCTATCAGGCGCCTCTGAGACGCTCAGAGCCACTACTGTCAGCCCGGCAGCCTGGCTCGACTGGCCTGCACAGCCCAGGCCCCTCTACGCAGAAGCTGTGCGATCTTGGGTGAGCAGCTTAAATTCTCTGAACCCCAGATTCCTCACATTCAAGACCGGTATGAACATAAGCTCTCCCGTAAGTCTTCTGCGAGGCTCCAGTGAGTTCAGGTTAAGTGCTTGGCATACGTGAGGCACTGAACCCGTGCCCGCTGCCGCTGCTGCTCTGACCAGGGCAGGATGTAGAATCGAGAAAATGCTCAGCAGGACCTGCCAGTTACGAGATGACGAGCCCTGGCTGTCCTGAGGTTAGGAGCCCCCATGCCGGGGGCTGACCAAAGGGGTCCACGGGTGGCCTAGGGGGGATCTGGGAATCCCCACAGGTGTTTGCAACCGTGTATACATGTGCGTACGTGTGTGTGTATGCGCGTTTGCACCAGCATTTGCACACACATGTGCACGTGCATTGTTCTAGGAGGAGCACCATGGATTCCCAAGGGGGCTGTGAGCCTGGAAAGTTAGGTGCTCCTGCTCGGGGCTTGTGGGGTGGTCTCCTGCCTTTCTCTCCCCTCCCCCAGGTCCTCCCGGGTGCCAGAGAGGTCCCCGCTCTTCTCGGGCTCTCTCCCTCTGCAGACGCAGCCAGCAGCGGGGCCCCGAGGCTGGCGTGCAGACCCCTCCTCGTGCAGGCGGGAAATCAACAACCCAAAGCGGGAAGAGGCTTGCCCGAGGTCACCCAGCGCCTGGCACCCGATACCAAGGGGAGCCCGGTCCCCAGCACAGCACCAGCCCCAGAACTGCTGGCGCAGGTCTCGGAGGGCGCCCGGGCTGGACACGGGCGGAGACCAGGTGCCATCTGAACACGCTCTTGTCCTCCTGCTGCCGCCACCTGCTTTCGGCCTCCTCTTGATCCCCGGGGGCGGGGCTGCTCCAAGAACCTGCCATCCCCTACAGGACCCGGTCCGGCCTGCGGGCTGGCAGCAGAGGGGCCCTGCGGGCTGGGGGAGCACTCGCCTCTCACCCGCAGCAGACTTCCTCTGTGAGGGGCCGTGCCCAGCCATGTTTCATTTCCTTTTATTTCCCCGGCCGACTCTTGGAGTCAAGTGGACAAATGACTCGGGCAGCAGGAGGGAGGTGGAATGAGGGCCGAGGAGGCCAAACGGTCCCCGAGGGACCCAAGACAAACTGCAGGGGAGAAGAGTGCCACGTCCCTGGAGATGGCCCTGGTCCCTCCACACAGCAGGGGCGGTTCTAGAGCACCCCGGGTTGTTTAGATCTGGGCGATCCATAAACAGGGGGATCCAGTTCCAGTCCCCCCCTAGCCACGAGACCCTGGGAGGGAGGGGGACTCTGCCGTGGCCGCCCAGTGAGACTCAGTGAGATTCTGGCCCCCTCGAGCTCAAGTTCGGCACGGCCGTTCAGACCCCTGCGTCACAGACAAAGAGAGGCAGGACATCGGGCAAGGCCCTGGAGACAGACAGACCACCCTGGCTTTGGCTGTGCAAACTTGGGTAAGTCTCTCCGCCTCTCTGAGCCTCTCTTTCCTCCGCCACACTGCGACCTGGCTCGGTCTTGCCGAGAGCACGTGAGAACCTGTGCGCATTAAGCGCTTTGCACAGCGCCTCGCCGAATCCCGGCACGTGGCAGGGTGTGCTCCCCCGGCCTCACTTCACGGAGCTCCCCGCCGACCCGCACACAGCCCGGCCTGACGCCGCAGGATAATCGCGCCTGCCGACTCTGCAGTGATCGCTAACGTTCCTGCCGCCACCCTGTCCTGCCTCGCCCGGGCCTCGCCCAGCTGTCACGGAACATCCTTCTGTCCGCCTTCTGTGGCGCTGCCACCACAGGGAGACCACGGCCTGCAGGTGGGCTCCAGGCATGGGGGGGGGGTTTGGTCCCCTTAGAGCCCAGGAGGGCGTGCTGTGCCTGAGTCCCCCCGATGGTGACACACAGGTGAGAGCTCACCCAGGCAGGCCGGAGAGTGAACGCGGTGACCTCACTGACCCCGGAGGAGCCGCTCCAGCACCTGCTGGCTGCAGGTGGCTTCCAGGCAGGCACCCTACGTCCCCCCACCAGATGCCACCACGTGAGGTCAAATCCGGGGTGTGAGCAGGTAGGTGGAGACCTGGTGTGGACGGCTCCCATCCCCAGGCCCCCAGGCCCTTCTTTTGGGAGAGTCCATGGCCTCCAGCAAAGCCTCCAGGGTCACTCCACCCTCTGGGCCTCAGTTTCCCCAGGAGGAAATGACAGGGGTTGGGGCTTTTCCCCTCCTCAGGCTTCACTGTGGCATAGTCATTAAATGACTGGGATCTGAGTTTGAGCCTTGACTTCGCCACTCATTACTGGAGTCTCAGTTTCCTCATCTATAAAATGGGCACAAAAGGATAATAGTAGTTTTGGCCATGCCGGCTATTTAGGAGGGTTTGGTGACGTACTGCACGTAGAAAAGCTCAGTGCTTCACAGGAGTAGATTCGAAAGCCCAGAAATAAACACATATATCTGTGGTCAACTGATTTTTGACTAGTTTGCTAAGAACACTTAGTGAGAGAGGAATAGGCTCTTCAACAGACAGTGCTGGGGAACTGGATGCCCACACACAGAAGAGCGAGGTAGGACCTTCTCTCACACCATATGTACAAACATCAACTCGAGATGGATCAAAGACCTAAATGTAAGAGCAAAAACTATAAAAGTCTTAAAAGAAAACATAGGGGTAAACACTCATGACCTTGGATTTTGCAGTGGTTTCTTAGATATGACACCAAAAGCACAAGTAACAAAAGGGAAAATGCATACATTGGACTTTATGAGAATTAAAAATGCTTGTGCATCAAGGGACATAATCAAGAGAGTGAAAAGAAGCCCACAGAATGGGGGGAAATATGTTCAGCTATATACCTGATAAGGGTCTAGTATCCAAAATACCTGCAGAACATGCACAGCTCAACGACAAAAAAGACAACCTAACTGAACAGCGGGCAGAGGGCTTGAGCCTACATCCCTCCAAAGAAAGCATACAGGTGGTCAGCCAGCACATGTGAAGCCACTCAGCATCACTGGCTACCAGGGAGCTCAAGACCACAGTGAGGTAACCGCGTCACACCAGCGGGCTGACCACCACAAAAGGTCACATGGTGCAGCCTCTGCGGAAGGCAGTTGGCAGTTCCCCAAAATGTTAAACGTAGAATCACCGTGTGCCCCAGAGACTCCACTCTTAGGTAATACCCGGGAGAAATGGAAGCACGTGCCCACGTAAAAACCGGTACTCAAACGTTCACAGCGGCATCGCTCATAATAGCCGGAAAATGAAAACAGCCCAAATGGCCAGCGATTGAAGACTGGGTAAACAGAACGTGGTCTAGCCACACGAGGGAATATTACCCAGCCGTAAAAAAGTGCTGACACACACTACGCGTGGATGAGCCTTGGCAACGTGATGCTAATGAGAGGAGGCAGTCGCCAAACCTCACAAATTCTGTGACTCCTTTATACGAAACGTCTAGTATAGGTAAATCCACGGAGACACAAAGTAGAGCAGTGGTCCCCGGGGGCTGGGGGGCGGGGAGGGGAGGTGACTGCTTAATGGGTACGGGGTTTCCTCACCGGTGACGAAAATGTCTTGGAACTAGATGGAGGTGGTGGCTGCACAATATTGCGAATGTACTAAATGCCACTGAATTGTATACTCTAACATAGTTAAAAAGGCAAATTTTATGTTAAATATCTTTTACCATAATAAAACTTTTTTTTTTTCTTTGAGACAGGGTCTCACTTTGTTACTCAGCCTGGAGTGCAGTGGCATGACCATAATTCACTGCAGCCTTAAACCCCTGGGCTCAAGCGATCCTCCTGCCTCAGCCTCCCCAGTAGCTGAGACTATATAGGCACGCACCACCACACCCCACTAATTTTTAAATTTTTTGTAGAGATGGGGTCTTGCTATATTGCCCAGACTAATCTCAAACTCTTGCCCTCAAGCAATCCTCTCTGCCCCCAGCCTTCCAAAGTGCTGGGATGACAGGTGTGAGCCACTGCACCTGGCCTGAAACATTTTCTTAATTGGTTAATTTTATGTTATGTGAATTTCTCCTCGATTAAAAAGATCTTTTAAAATCTTTTTTAAAAAATGCTTAGGGTGTGCCAGGCCCAGTGTACACATTTGGAACCCCTCTGTCTGCACTGGAGTCTCCCATTTTGCCTGTAAGCAACATAGATTTCCCCCAAACTCCCAGAATGTACCTGGCAATCACCCAGGAACATTGAATGACCTGGTTAATCTAGCCCAACCCCACTCTTGTACAGCTGGGGAAACTGAGGCTAAGGGGTGTGGCCTTGGTCTCCCAGCAGCCGAGGGACCTAGAACTCCCCCCAGCATTCATTCTGCTCTTCCATACTGCCCCCTCCCCGCCCGCTCCAGCAGTTGGTGTGTGCTCCGGGAATTAGAAACACATTTTCATATATTTAAGCAAATCTGCTGCTGATGAAAAACAAATCAGATCCTGCAAACCAAAGCCGAACAGAACCTGTTTCTGCATCATCTGCCGTTTCTCGCTCTTTACCCCGCCCCCTCCAGGAAGGAGAGTGGCACCCGTGTGGGTCACGGGGCCCTGGCCAGGTCCCCATGGGCTGCGCGGTGGGAGGGAGGTGAGGCCTGGTATGTCCAGCCTGATGAGTGCTGGTGCAGCCCTGAGGCCCAGGACTTCCTGGCGTGGGCTCCCACCTCTGCCCCTCACCTGCCCTCCTGCCCTCTCCCTCCTCCAGAGCTGAGGTCTGATCCCCCCAACCCTGGAGCGTGCTCAGGAGCCAGCCAGACAGACGGAGTCCGGATCCCAGCCCCGCCGTTCAGTGGACCTTGGGGGGCTTCAGAACAGTCCCCTGCCAAATGGCACAGTGACAGCCCTGCTCACAGGCCACAGGGGCTTCCAGGAGGGGAGCAGATAGAGCGGCCTGTCCCTTCCCTGTTGTCCACACTCTGTCCCCGCATGTCACCTGCAGCCTCCTCCATGTCCTCCAAGCGCCTTTCCTCCTGAACCCTCCCGTCTCTCAAGCCCCACCTCTGAGCGCCCTGCCCGTACCCCTGGCCGCACGCGTGGCCTACAGGGTCATCTTCTGTCTGTTGTTTTTTTACTTTCATTCCTTTTCATCCCCCAAGCTAAATCCTAGAATGAAAACAGTACAAAAAGCCCGTTTTCTGAGCATTCACTTTGTGCCAGGCACCCAGCTGAGGGCTTCACGCGCCTGCCTCGTCCTATCTGTGTAAACAGCCTCTGCGGCGTGTCCACTATCGTACCAGCTTGCAGATGCGAAGTCGGAGTCACCAGGATCTTACCCAAAGTCCCGTAGCCCAGAGAGGCGGAGACAAGCACGGGGCCCCGCCCCCATCTGACCCCTCCCAAAGCCCAAGTTCCCACGGTGGCGGCGCAGTGGGGCCCGTCAGTCTGTCCGTCTGTCCGCCCGTCTGTCCACTGCCTGCCTTATCACACAGGGGACTGGAGGCAGCTTGTGACAATACACGCATTAAAGGAGAAAAAAGGGGAAATATATTAAAGATCCTGGCCGGGGATGGAGGGGAAGATGAGGCGGGAAAAGGTGGGATGTGTAAACCAGGAAAGTCTAGACTCCGACACTTTGGAAAGACGTGTCCTCCAGGCCTTGTCACTCCCGGCTGCACTGCGACTGGACTGTCCCCGCCCTCTGTGGGGTGGCTGGACCCAACCCCGACCCCTTCTTGGACGTCAGAGGCAGGATCCCACCCGAGGGCCTGGCCCTGGGCGGCAGCTCCATCCCATCTCCTCACTGTCCCCTCCCCAGGAAGGAGACTTCGCTGTGCCACAAGATGTCATCCCGTGGAACTATTCTCGTCCTTGGCTGCCCTGCCTCGGGCGTTTCGAGAGATCGAGTGGCTTCAACCAAGGGCTGGGTGCAGCTCAGGCGCCAAAGTCCCTTGCGACCAACTTAGGGACAGAACCGTGCAAACCTCCCGGCTCTTGCGATCGCAAATCCCACAGAGCAGGGGCTGCAGGGGAGAGCAGCACGGGCCTCCGGCGCCCCGTCTGTCCTCAGAACCCCAGCTCTCCCTCCAAGACTCAGCCCCGATCCGTTCTCCTCCGGGAAGCCTTCCAGGATCTCACCATCCTTCCTCCCATCCGCTCCTTGGGTCAGTAACTGCTCGCTGGGCACCCCTAAGCCAAGGGGCAGGTGTGGGGCTGCAGACACCCGTGCCGCAGCCCTGCCTCGGAGGAGCTCACAGTCCAGGGGGAAGCAGACGTCTGGAGTTAGAGAATCCGCGCTGTTAAAACAGACATCACAAGACTGACGGGACAGACTCTCGGCCGAAGGACAAGCCCATCAACATTGGATAGACTTTCATATTCAAGCCTCACGCTAGGACAGAACTTACACTCTTAGCTATGCCTGTCCAGATATTTTGAGAGGGGGCGTTTCCTTCCCCCAGGAAGTAGGCAAGGTGGGCCAGGCAGCCATGATCATATCCGTTTTTACGGATGGGGAAACTGAGGCTTGGAGAATTTGAACGACTTGCCCCAGATCACCAGGCCCACGAGTGACGATGCTGGGATGTGAGCCCAGGGCTTCAGACCCCAGGCCTGTGGCTCTCGCCAGGGTGTGGTGCCACCTCTCTCTGGAGCCTCTCGCCAGGTCCTGCGGGTAGAGCAGGGGCCCCCACCTTGGCATGGGAGGCCGGCATTTAGGAATCTCAGCTCCCAGCTCTGTTCCCTCATTCCCAGGACCCCCTGGGTCCCTCCTGCTCTCTTCTCCTTTCTCACCCGACCCTTAACCTGCAAGGTCCCAAGGGGACCGCAGGGTTCCTGCGCCTCCATCAACAACAGGCTTCATCCACCACCAGGGACCAGACCTGCCTGCATCCCAGTTGCCTGGGTTTCTCGTTAGAATGCAGATTCTGGCCCAGCAGGTCTGGGGTAGGCCTGGGAATCTGCACTCCTAACAAGGTTAGGCCGATCTGCTGGTCCAAGGACCACAATTCGGGTAGCAAGGCTGCGGACTGCTCAAAACACCACCCACCCTGCCTGGGCAGCGGCTCTCTCGGCCGCTCTGCTGCTTCTCCATCTCTCTCCTGAGTGGCAGCTGGTCAGCTTTTGTCTCCACGGCACAAAGAAAGGGTTCCCCTTCCTTTCACAGGTAGCACGGGCAGCAGTGGGAGCCCCGTCTCGCAGGGCACCGTGGGACCCCTCCCCCTCCAGAAGGGGTCCTGGGGGCTGCAGCTGCCCTGCGAGGGGTCGAGAAGCCTTTGCCCATGCCGGTCCCCCCTGTCCTTGGCCTGCAGCCTCCCCAGGCTGGCCTCATGGGGGGTGGGGAGTTAGTTGCCTGTCTTCTCCTGCAGCCCTCATTGAAATTTTGCCCTTGCCCAAGAATCCTTGGTTGAGAGCTCATCCCTATTAATTCTCATTGTGCATTTAGAGCCAATGGGTTTTTATTTATTCATTTATCTTGCCTTTCATCCTCCTCCCCTTCCTCGCCAGGCTGGAATTTACAATTCAGTTCTCAGGCGGCCTTGCCGAAGGACAGGAAGCCCGGGAGAGAGGGTCTGCCCCCTGAATCTGGAGAGGGCGCCTGCCCCTCAGCCCCTCTCGTACCCTGGGAGCACTGCAGGGCTCACGGTGCGATTGGCAGTTGGCGGGATGTTGGGACAGGCCCAGCACCTGCTGCAGGAGGGACACCAGGGCGCAGGGACCCCTGGGCACTGCATGGCTAGGGGGTCAGTGGGCCTTCTGGCCGCCACTGGGCGCCCCCTGGTGGCCGGTCAGCACCACCTGCCGTGGCTGCAGGATTGGAGCTCCCAGAGCGTCCTCCACCTGCTGCCGGGAGGCTCAAACACAAGGCGTGGCGTCCTCCGGGCTGGAGAGAGGCAAAGAACTCCGGGGAAGAAGAGAAGCCAGGGAGTGATAACAACAGTCACAAGCCAATCCCTGCACAGTGAGCACCTACTACTCACTTGCCAGCATGTACCCAGGGCACGCTCGGCTGGGCTGCATCGTCCCGCCAGCACGATGACACTCCTGCAGCATCGTCCCTGCTTGGCAGAGGGAGACGCTGGAGCTCGGGGAGGGCAGCAGCTGGGAGGGGGAGGCCGAGCCGCCTGGTGGAACAGCACGGGCCCTGGCCACAGACGAGTCCCTCGCCTGCCTTTAGACTGGGTGACCTTGGCAGGATTTAGGCAACCCTTTCTAATCCCTAAAATGGGATTAGAATAGGACCCACCTCGGAGCATCCTAGAGGTGATTAAACGAGACACACCCAGGACACGCCCAGGGAAGTGGCAATAAACGGCTGCATCAGGGTTGCAACCAGGATCTCTCTGGAAGTGATCCCCCCTGCAAAAGCCAGCCCCCCAAAAGGCCGCCCTCCGCCTGCCGAGGCGGCGTCCCCACCCTCACTGGCCGCGCATTTGTAATCAAAGGCAGAGCTTGGTGGCAGCTGTGATGAAATATTTAAGTCCGTCAAACAGGTGGCGAGACGCTGAGGACTCACCCGTGCGGGAGATCTCAGAGATGCCGTTCTCCCTCCTCTGCCCTCTGCGCCTGTCCTCCCAGGAGAGGAGAGGGGGTGGGGCGGGAACGGAGCCCTTCCAGACCCCAGGGCTCAAGGACAGCCACCTGGGCTCAGGCCCACCCCCGCCAGCAGCTGCCAGGTGCGCTGGGCTCTCCGTCTGAGGGTGGGGGCGGGGCAGAGGTCCAGGGCCAAGGACATCCTGAGCCAGCCTTGGCCAAGAGGGGGCCTTGGCCTTCCACGTGATGGTTGTCTCCCTCCCTCAAGCCCTTGACCTGAAGCTGGTCCTGTGAATTATGATTTGACTGCTCGCCCCCCAGCACATTAAGGCAATGATGAATATTGAAGGAAAAAAATACCACTGGGACTATGCTGTGAGAGGCAGAGGTTGACCCCGCCCGGGGAGTGTGTAGAAAAGCCCTCCCGAGAGCGGAGGTGCAGACTCAGCACTGCCCCCCAACACCGCCAGCCTTACCCCTGACTCTCAGGGCCCAGCCCCTTGGCCCCACCCGAGCAGTGCGGCCCTGGGGTCCCCAGCGCAGGGGGGGCCAGAGACGATATAGCCCCGACTGCTGGCTCTGTGCAGCCCCCTCCTCGCCTCCCCAGCGGGCCCAGCCCAGCCACCACCCCCAGTGATGGCCCTGTCACCACTGACAGTGGGAACCTACCCTCATGGGCTGACTGCTCTGTGATGTGACTGAAGCTGCCCCATGGGATCGAGCCCTCAGGAGCCCGGGGAGCTGATGCCAGGCCAGCCCCACCATAAACCCAGGACCTGGAGGCTCCCCCAGCGACACTCAGAGGCACTGGCTGCCCCTAGGCTGACCTCCTGTCACCTCCTCCTCCTGTCCACTCCCAAGGCCCGGCTGCCCCCACTCTGCCTGGCCCTGCCAGGGACGGGCCTCCAGTGCGCTGAACTGGGAAGTTTAGCTCAGTGACTTTGGAACCAGACATGCTAAGCTTGAATCACAGCTTCACCACTTCCTGGTGTATGTATGACCTTGGCCAAAGGCCTTTACCCCATCTATAGTTTCCCCATCTATAGGACTAGAATGATAACAGCTCACATCGACAGGGCCCTTGCTCTGTGCCAGATCCTAGTCTGAACACTTCACCTGCAGTAACTAAACCACAAACTCCTTCCAATTAGTGTGTGCTGTCAGAGTGCCCATTTTACAGATGACAACAGAAACTCGGCGACATCGCTGGTCCCGAGCCCCCACCCTAGCGCTCCTACTTTACACAACACAGACTCACGGGATGACACAAGCACACTCAGCCCACCCTCGAACAGCCTGCGTCCATCCGGTGACTGTGGCTATTTTACTTTGTTGTTGTTAGCATTACTCGAGTACCGAAGTACTCCGTGGCTCTAGGACCCCTCCTTCTCTAACTAGGGATGCAAATGACAATGCCTGCCGCCCTGCCTTTCCCCACCATAGCCTGTGCCTGTGGCCTGGCATGTAGCAATGGAACTGGAGAGATCCCGCTGCATGGTCTACCCCGGCCTGACCCCCACCTCCCTCTTTCATGAACCCCTTCTGAGCTGCCATCAAACCTGCCTCTGCAAAGTGCCAGCTCAGGGCTCGGCACACTCTGGTCTCACAACGCGGCCTGCCGATTAGACTGGGCGGACTAGGAGGCTGCATGGCAGAAGCAATGAACAGAGGAGGTGACAGCGGGCTGTTGCAGACAGCAGCTCGCCCAGAATTCGGACTTCCTACGGGGGCGGGGCTCGCCCTCGAGGCTGGGGAGCCGATCCTATGGCCTTCCTCAGAGATCAGGCCTTCCTGATCTAGTGGTCAGCTGGCCAAGATGCCCCAACCCCAGAGAACAGTGTCACATGACCCCAGAGTCCTCTGGGCGGCCTTTGCCTTGACACATTTGCAAGAGCTGGTCCCAGTTCAAGATGCAGGGAGGTCAGCCTTGCATCTTGATCCTCCCGCTCCGCTTACGCAGCCCAAGGGTCTATCGTAGACCACACCCCCCGGCCGCCATGGGTCCCCCCCCTCCCCGGCCCCCGCTGCCCCAGCCTGGCCTGAGCAGATGGAACAGCAGCAGTGGGCGGACTTACGTGGGAGCAGAACCTCTCGGGGGGGTCTCCGCATGTGATGCCCGAGGGCTCCACCTTCACCTTGACGTAGTCCTTCAGGCGCATCACCTTGGGCTGGCAGGCGTAGAACTCCCAGGTGGGGCCCTCGTCCGTGGTCACCCAGGACTTGCAGATGTCGTAGTCCCCAGAGGCCAGCGGGAGGCAGTGCAGCAAGAGAGCCAGCAGGTGCAGCATGGCTGCGCGGGCCGCGGGGCGCAGCCCAGAGGGGCCCTGGAGAGGCAGCGACTGGGTCAGGAGGGACTCTCGGCCTCAGCATGGAAAGGCCACATCTACCAGACGATGGTGGCTGGGATGTCCCAGGATCTCAAGCGCCGAAGGTTTGCAAACAGCAAGGAACTTGTTTTTCCGAACGGCCGATACAGAAAATTCAGAGCCAGCGTTTCTCAGACTGCTGATGGGCGGGTCAAAAAGTTGCCCATAACTTTGCGTCCTCCTAACCTTGGCGTCACACCTCTCCCGGAGGTGAGTCTGATCAAACCAGGCAGATTCTCAAATTGTGACGGTGGGTGGAAATGGGATAAGGAGAAAATCCGCAGGGACCCGGCATGAGGCCGGGTCAGATCGCCTTTAATTTCTGTCCTTCCAATCAATCCGGGTCTTTCAAGCGCCCTTAATGTGTGGTGCGCTCAACACGACTGAAAACAACCATCCAGCCTGTGTTGTAAAGATAAAGTAACGTCAGGAGGTGTACACGTTAGCTGGAAACATGTCCCCTCTCTGGGACTGGACTTGGCATCTCAGACCAATAAAAGAGATTTCTTTTCATATGGCCTTAAAGTGACAACAATTGTACGACTGGACTGGAAAATAAAGCTACTGAGGTGTTAACCGTGGAGAAGGTTATTTGGTCTGCTCTGGTGAGGACAGGTACTAATGGGGGCCAGCTGACCCTGGCTGGTAGCCACTGGCAACTTATTATAAAGTTTCTGAGCTTTCAGCTCTCAATCCATCCAGGTACTTGGGGCTGGCTTGTCTTTCATTGCAAGAGGGGAGGAGAGAGAGCTCATTAGCAACAACACCTGCAACAAATTAAAAAGGGGGGGAGAATAGAGATGGATAAGAACAAAAGATCTCCAGCAAAATGTGAAAAAAAAATGAGGCTGCATTAGCAAGGTCTCCGGAGAAAACTGGGTTATTTTTATTACTATCAGAGTTGCACATTTGGAGATTGGGCACGTTATTTAAAAGGTGATGCGTTTTCTCTCATTTATAGGAGTGTTAGTTCAGCAGAAGTGCCCCTGTTTGGGGGGGTCAGAGACTTTCTAAAGCATCCCCAGGAGCCAAGATTTAATGGTTGCTTTAAAATACCATGACTGACAAGTCAAAATGTCAAAGCTGTTACAGGCGGAGATGAGACTGTGACAGGTACACATGGACAGAGGGACCCATGTGCAGACCAACAGCTAAGAACCAGGCACCAATAAATATCTCCCCAACCAGAGGCACAATCTGAACTGGAGAATTTAATTTTTTTCACTGTCAGAAACTAGAGATATTGAAGACTTCCATGGAAGTAACAATGTTTTGTTATATCAGATTTTCTGATCAAGGCCAACATTTTACTATCATCGTGAGAGGGTATGTTTATCAATGGATCTTTTAATAAACTTTTTTTTTTATAAAAAAAGCACTATTATGATTATCGCTTAACTATTTTTAAACCTCTTGTAACTATTTAAAAGCCAAAATAGATATAACTAATAGTGACATTGGGAAATATATGACTCCAGTAACGTGGTGTGGCCCCCAGATGCTCCATATGTCACCAGAACTTGAGTCCAGCCGACGTGGGATTCCTGTCAGAACTCCTGGCGGATAGGACACGGGTTGCCGCAGTGAGTTTCGGTGTGAGTGCCTGCATGGTTATTCTGGTTACTATGCCCGTGGTGACTGCATTTGAATTCCCAGACTGCCCAGGCATGGGTGCCAAATCTCAGCCGACCCTCGCCTGCCGTGCTCTTCAGCCACTGTGCACGGGAGGTCCCTGAAGAGTTAACTGTGTTTCCATGCAACCCCATTCTCCACCCACACACATACATACACACACACACACAACCTCCTGCCAAAAGCCACAATCCTGAGGGGCGGGCGGGCACTTGCTGCCCTCAGCACCTCAGGCTGCAGACAGGTCCCCAGCCAGCACCCCACGGCTCCAGGCCCCGGACTCATCCATCTGCATTAAGGCCACCCTGTCCCTCGCTCTGGAAGGAGGGCTCCCGATGGAGATGAATGAGCGCCGGGCCAGGACCACATTTTGACGTCTCACCTCTGGCTGTGTAAAGAGAAATCTGTTATGGAGCCTGCCCGGCCTTGAATGCGCTCCTTGCTAGAAAACTCTCGGAAAGAACACGCCGGGCGTCTATTTTTACAACCTGAGAAAATGTAGTAAAAATAAAATAGCGCGGCCGGCAAAGGTTTGGATGCCTCTATCCAAGCTCCGCTGCCCAGAAAACAGCACGTCCCTAATTAATTCCTACAGCAGCCGCCTCCCAACTGTTCTCTAACAGGTAGGAGCTCCTGGCTGCTGGGACAACCAGGGCACCAGGCTGTGGTGTGCGAGGAGCAGGGTCCAGCTGCAGGCGGCCTCCAACTGCCACGCTCCTCCGGGCTTGGAGGGCGCTGGACGGGGCCTGGGGCGAGGAGGCAGCACGGGAGGCAGCCAGGCCAGGACGAGGCCAGGACGGAGGCCGAGGCCAGGAGGCGCAACTTGCAAATCTATTAATTGCTTTGCAGTTCTGTTGGCTTAAATGCCATGCATTCCCTGGAAAATAGGGGGGGGGGGGAAAGCCAACAACAACAAAATCTGCCAGGGGGAAAAAATGTGTTTACAACCAGCCAATCAATTGGGCGTTGCTGGCATCGTGGTGGGGACTGTGCGCTCAGCACACGAATATCACAGCCGGTTTTTGCCAAAAAGGAAAAAGAGGAGTGGGGCGAGAGTCCCGGGAATGACGGGGGGGGGGGGGGGGCCGCGGGGGGAGNGGGGGGGGGGGGGGGGGGGGGGGGGACCGCAGAGCGAGACGCCGGCCGGGAAATGTGAGAGTAAGAGGTTGCATCCCGGCGGATCGTTTCCTCCGTGGGAAATATGTCTTCACCTGATATTATTAAGAAACTGCAGCTCCCAGAAACGAATAGAATCGATGCCGTTTATTCTCTTTTAAGAGTCCTCGGGAACCGAGGGGGCTGACAGCCAGGGCATTAAAACCCGAAAATTAGATCTTATCAGGATCTCTGAACTCGGCGTTCTCTGTCTTATTGAATTAGCGCCTCTCGGAGCCGGCGGTGCTCGCCAGCAGGCTCCGCTCGGGGTGGCCGCCGCGCCCTGGCCCGCGGGAAACTTGCCCGGCGGGCGGCCGGGCGGAGCGAGGGCGCGGCTCGGACCCGGCGCCGGCCGCCCCTCCCAGCCCGGGGGGGGGGGGGGGGGAGAGCGGGGACGCCGCCGTGGCGGGGTGCTGCGGGGGGCGAGGAGGAAGACGGGGAGCGCCATCCGGCCGGGGTCACCTTCCCGGCCTCCGCGCCGGGCGGGGTCCAGCCGCCCCGCGCCCTCCCCCTCCGGACGGCCGCTTTCTCTGCCCCCGGGTCCCCCCACCCCGGCGCCCTCTCCGCGGCGCGGGAGCCCCGGAAAGTTGGGCGCGGGGGGCGGCGTGGCCGGGGCGGCGCTGGTCGGTCCCGGCGGGCGGGCGGGCGGGGTTAGCCCCGGACCGCGGACGGACGTCTCGGGGCCGGGTCGAGTCAGCGCTCCGGGCCGGCTGCAAACCGAGTGCGCGGCAGACACCAGCCGAGCAACCCCGCGGCTGCTTTTTGTCTTTGCAAAGTTGCGTGCAAGCCACGGGAGCGATTAATAATTATGTCTTTAATAAAGGCCCGGCCGGCACTGAGGTGCCCCCTTCATTCGGCACCGCCTCCCTTAATTAAAAGTCGCCAGCGAAGCTCCAGGGAATTGATTGCGTCGTTTTTCTCCCCGCTGCCCCCAGCAGCGACCCCGTCGCCGCCGCGCCCCCGCCCAACAGACAACTCACCCCGGAGCGGGAGGACCCCGCGAGCCCGCGGTCCTCTTCCCGCCGGCCCGCGCCCTCTGCTCCCCCAGCCTGCGCGCCGCCCCAGGTGGGGGCGAGGTTCCACTCCACACGGTCCGAGGCCGGTGCCTGGGCCCCTCGCCGCCTACCTACCGACCCTTGCGCGCACTGAAAGAAGTTTCCAGCAGGAGCTGGCCGGGAGTTTGGGCAACTCACGTCCCCCAGTTTGCAGAGATGGGAGGGCTTGGGATGGGGGTGGCTCTGCAAGGTGGCGAGGAAATTGGGGTAGGGGAGTGGCGCCAAAGCAGGGTTAACTTCCTTTTCATAAACACATCGAGCCCTCTCGCAACACCCATGCCCGCCGACACACACATGCGCGCGCGACGGAAGACGACCCGGGGACAGCCAGCCGGAAAGGCAAGCGACTCCTTTAAGATGCCGCTACAAACGCACTCGCACACCCCTCTCGGGCGACTCCAGCCCTCCGCTAGTAGCAGCCGCCACCGAATAACTTTTGCATCCGAGCGTTTGCGGGGCTGCGTGAGCGGCTCTGGGCCCGGGAGAGCCTGCGTGGCCGCCGAAGCCCGTGAAAAATGAAACCAGGCTGGCGAAGCCGCAGCGTCGCCCCGCTCGCCGCCCGGGCTCTCCGCGCCCGCCTTACCCGGCTCGGAGCAGCTCCCGGAGCGGGGACCCGCGGGGCCGAGGACCGCCACCCTCCGGCCGGCTCCGGGCGGGCGCGAGGCCGAGGGCTGCGCGGCGCCGCTCCGTCCCCGCGCTGCGCCCGCCGCCGCTGTGGCCGCCGCCGCCGTCAGATCGGGGCTGGGGAGCCCTCCGGCCGCCGGGGGGGCCGCCCGCAGCCGTCCCGGAGACGCGGGCCGGGGGAGGGGGCCGCCCGCGCCGCCCGCATCGCCCGCCCGGGCCGGGCCGGAGGTCGCCGCTAACAAGTGCAAACTTTTTGGGCCCCCTGGGCGGCTCCGGGAGGACCCGCGCGCGGGCGCAGGGCAGCCCCCGGCCCGGGTGGGCTTCGCGGCCGCTCGTCGGGGAGCCGGGGCATCCCCCCGGCTCGGCGCGGGCCAGATGGCGGGCGCGTCACTGCCCCCCTGCACTCCGCTCCAAGTTAATGCCGAGGCTAAATCCTCTTGCCATCACTCACGATCACCATCGGGCTTTTATCTCTCGGTCTGATCCGGGCTGCGTAACTTCCTCTGTGTGGCTTTAACACACCATCCCACCACGGAGCAACGGTCTTCTTAAAGGTGCAGGAAGGAAATACTGCGAGACTGGGGGACGCGCCTCGGCCCCGGGGAGGGGCGCGGCGAGCAGGGGCGGCCCGGCGGGTCCGCGGCCAGGGCGGCCCCAGCAGGCTCTGGGGGTCGCTGCCTAAGCATCTCCTCGCGGCCCGGGGGCCAGCGGGTCCCTGCGCCCAGAGCGCATCCTCGGCCCGCTCGGGTCAGGCGCGGCGGGGCTGCGGCTTCCTTTTCCAAGACCTAGGCTCCTGACGGGGTGCCAGCGCCCATGGGCGTGGGGGCTGCCCCATCGGCACCGGGGAGCGGGCCAAGTGAGTCAGTTCCCCCACCCCCAGCAGCCGAGGGCTCGGGCTCCCCTGCCTCTCCCGCTGAAGTGCCGCCACCCAGAAGGCCCCAAGCAGTGGGTAAAAGGGTGGGTGGGTGGATTTGGGGAGATGGGGAGGGGGAGCGATCTGAGCGCACAACCAGAGCCTGAATACCAGCTGACACATCGCCGCCTCCACCCTGATGGGCCCTGCTTTTGACGGAGCCAAGCCAGCTCTGCAGAGAGTGCGGAGTAGGGGGGCAGGAGGGGCCTCCGCTAACGGGTTCTCTGCCTCCCTGGGGCCAAGCATGGGTGGAGAGTGTGGGAGGGTGCCTGCCAGGGGCAGGGGCCACCTAGTGGGGGGGCAGCCGTGGGCTCTGCAACTCCCAGGAGATTTCCTGCCAGGCTGCCTCCCAGGCTGGGGCTGTGAGGAGAGCATCCGTGGTCTCCCAGGAGCACATGTGGTTTTGGGGTGCTCCTGGCCTCTTCAGGTCGGCTCTCACTGCAGCGTTTGAGCAGGCAGCACTGTCGTTTGGATGCATCAAGAACAAAGGGCCAGAGGAGAGAGAGAGAGAAAGAAAGAGAGAGAGAGAGACTGGTCCAAGGTCACAGAGGGTGTTGGGAATGGGAGAAAGACATGGCACCTCAATGCCCCATCCCATGGCCACCCCTTACCTCCACTTTAACCCTTCCCTGGCTCTCGGCTCCCTCTAAACCCAGAGAGGGGGCTGTACTGCTGAGTAACATTTGGAATCTTGTGACAACACAGGCAGAGGATGCAGAATTAAAAGCTGTCTTCTGCTGTAATAATAATAAAATAACGTAACATTTATTGAACACCTGTTTCATCCCAGGCTCCATGCAAACCAGTTAATGTGCATTATTCACTGATTCTTCCCCAAAGCCCTGTGACTTAACTGCTATTAGCAAAGTCCCAACTTATAGATGAAGCTTAGAGACTTCAGGTAACTTGCCCAAGGTCACACAGCTAAGGAAGACTCTGGCCTGGGAGGCAGGGCTCTCGGGTTCCCAGGGAGTGCTCTGATGCTGCCTGACTTGCTGGTTAATATGGGGCACGGCACGGATTGCTTTGGGGCCTCAGTTTCCCCATATGTGAGATGTGAGTGGTAAGTCCTTCCTTTTCCAAGGGGTCAAACCAGGGGCCATCAAGTGCCTCCACCTGCACTTGCTGTCATATCCCTCCCACGGGAGATAGGCCTGCCTCACAGAGCTGTCCAGGAGAGCAGACACAGGCCAGCTCCTGGTCACCTGTTCCCTGGTCTCAAAGCATCCAGCAGGAGGAAGCTGCACGGAAGACGAGAACAGATCTCTGAGATTTGATTTTTAAGCACTCAGCCTGCAGGCAGCAGTAAAGGGCGCCGCGTGGGGCTCCGGCACAGGGTGAATGATGACCTGGGTTAGCCCTCAGCCTGCTGTCACCCCCAGGCAGGGTCATCAGTCCCTGGGAACGCCCTGCTCCTCCATCATCACTGCACACTGGATGCTGTCGGGAACAGCCCATGAGACCTGGAGGATGCTTCTTATTTGTAGTTCATTAAACACGGTGCAGGGACCCCTGGGCTCGCCCTCCCTGTCATTGCTGGGATAGTTTGAGTGACCCATATCCCAAGGCATGTGTCATAGGAACAGTGTTTTAAATGCCCCCAGCAGCCCCCAGCTCCCCAGTGCTCCCTGCCGCTGCAAAGAGCTGATGCCAACAGGCTTTTTTAGGGCCCCGTTCTGGAACCTGTCTTCTGGGCTCCTCGTTTCCAGACCCCAGAAATCATGGGATAGTGGAAAGAGCACTGGACTGAGAGTCAGGATGACGGGCTTTTCTTGGCTCAGCCCCTAACGAGCTATGTGGCTGGGGGAGACCACGTCCCTGCTGTTTTGCCCGGGAGTGTGGTCCCTGTGCTACAATCCCGAGTTGACCGCACATCACAGCAGCCTCCAGGAGACGGCGTTCCTTTCACGTGAACAATAAAGAGCTTATTTTCCAAGATGAGGAACAAATAGGATTCCAGCCGTGTAGGGACCAGGTGGTCGAGGGACATTCATTTTTAAACTTCATTAAGGTGCCTTCTGACAAATGACCTTCCCCCCGCTGCAATGAAAAGAAGCCGAGCACCAGGGGCAGGAAAGTGTTAATGAATCTCCCCCCAAATAATCGCTGGCTCCCCTCTCACTGCAGCCTCATCATCCTCCTCATTGGTGGGATTTGGGCTCCACTGCACAGTTTTAATTTGAATTGTGCTTGTGGAATCTACTATCACAGAGCAGCTGCAGAACAATGCATTTCATTTTTTCCATCCCTGTTTTGCAAAAGCGGATTTGTGTATATCCATACATATATTTTATATATATGTACATACTGTGAAGGTACGCACCAAAGTGTAGACCGGGGAGACAAGGGGGGCACGGCGTGCTTTATCACAGATATTTTTTCTGTGTCTCTTGACTCCTTTACAATAAGGAAATACGCATGGGATAGATGAATAATAGGAAATTATAAAGTCACGCACAAAAGTAACCTCCCAGCTTTGTAATGAGAGGTAACAGATGAGGTCCAGGCCCTCTGGGACTTTCTGAGAGGAGGCACGTCCTGATGCAGACAGACAAAAGGACAGACGGACGCGACAAGCTCGTACTGCTGACGAAAGCCAAGCGTGGGCTCGGAGGCTGCCCGCCACCACGTGCTCACCCCTCGCCTTTTCGCTCTGTTAGCTTCTGCCAGACCAAGATTTTGATTCTTCCAGAAACTCTTTGTCCCCTTGACCTTGAGCAGTTGAGATGCTGCTGTAAGCAAGTGGTGAGATCCTGTGAACTATCTCGGGACCCTCTAGGGGTTTCAGGGCATCCCAGGGCCCCTTCTACAACCAAGGCAGGGGCAGGCAGAGAGAGACACAGACCCCAGCCCAGGGCCTTCTGCAAGGCGACACCTCTAGGCAGTGGCAGAGGCTGCGAGAAGCACTCTGACTCCTCCCTGCCAGTTCTCAGCTCTAATCTCCAGACCATACTCCCATTAATTATTATTACAGTATTAATCATACATGTGATTAATTCAGTAATGGTGATTCATAATTGATTGCATTTTATATGGCGCCTTTCATCCACGCGTCTCCCAGGATGTGCACTGCCTACAACAAGAAGCACATGCAGCAGGATGTGTTCTTTGCACACCTGCATTTTGTTGGATAAACTTCTCTTCGCAGAGGCAGGGGGCTAATGGTCTTCGAGCAGACTGGGCTCACCAGCCCCAGCTCTGTGCCCATGTTCCTGATACAGCAGCTTGGGCCCCCTGGGAGTCCTGTAGACCCTATTCCCTCGGCAGGCAAGGCTGCCTGGCCCCCAGGTGGCTGGGCGTGGCCAGCCTGCCTCTTCGGGAAGGCAGTGCCACAAAGCGACTCTGGACAAGGTCTCTAGAGCTTGACTCTCAGGGTCTCTGGAGCCTGACTCTCTCAGGGTATGAGTCATGCCTCTCCCGCTAATTAGCGGTGTGGCCTTGAGTCAGCTACCTCGCTCTCTGCCTCAGTTTACCCAAATAAAAATGGGATTAATAATAGTCTCCATCTTCCTAGGGTTATGGTAATAATTAAATACAATGATGCATGTAAGTCACTTAGAACCTAGCACATAGGAAGTGCTCAGTAAATGTGAGTAGCACTGTGGGTGCCTTGGGCCTGCTTCCAGTAGCAGCAGCAGCTCCAAGACTGGACTGGTCTCTTCTCTTCTCTGGGCCTCAATTTTCTCAGCTGTAAAATGGGATGACCCCTCAAACTGGAGATGGTAAATGAGCACTCACTACAGTAACAGTTGAGATTTGGGGCTTCAGGGTCAAGCAGCCCAGTGCTCACCTTCCCTGCTCACCGTTTCCTTGTGACCTTGAGCCAAAGACTCACCTTGCAAAGCCTCAGTTGTCCCATCTGAAAAATGGGGATTATAATGGCATCCAATACCTAGGCTTTGGTGTGAGGATTTAACGAGCTAGTGCTTGAAATCTATTTGGCTTCTAGAAAGTTCTTAACGCAAGGTGGCTCTGGTATCACACACCCAGGCATGATGTACTGAAGTTGACAGGCGATCTCACATGTCTACCCTTACCACCACTCTGAAAGAGGCTCTTATTCTCGCCGTTGTTTCAGTGAGAACACCAGGTTGGAGACTCTGTGCAGGGTTCTGCGGTTAGGGCAGGGCCCCATTCGACCCCAGGCCTCAGGCTGGGCTCACGGATGCACAGTCTCAGTCCTAAGCTTATTATTCCAAGATTGTTTTCTTCCCGATAACCCTGGGAGGGAACTGGCATTGAAGCCTCCACTCGTCAGCTGAAGACACAGGACCTAGAGTGCCCGGTGCCTTCTCTAGGGCTCCCAGCAAGCAAGCCCCTGGGCAGGCCAGGGATGGCCCCGTTGAATGGGTGGAAGCTCCACTGAGCCACCCTGCCTTTGCCTATGGAGCCTCTTCCACCAGAAGCCTGGCCAGGATCCCTCCAATCCACGAGTGCCCTGGGAATGTCTCCTTCCAAGGTGCACGGTGGGGAGAGGAAACAGGAAGCACAGCCCTGAGGACGAGCCCGGGGTCCTACAGACAGAGCCGCTCAGCTCCTTTGGGAGGGGAGGCTGCTGGGAGGAGGCAGCACACCCCCTGCAGCCCCCGGGGACCAGCGCAGACCCAGGCTTCAGCAGGCAGCAGGTTTCTGGTCTGGAAGGCCCTGGGCAGGGCCGATTGCTGCTCACTCTCACGGAGCCCGGAGTCTCTGGGGACGGGTGCAAAGGAGCGTGGGCCCCTCTCTCTCAGTGAGAGCAGGTGACTGCCTGGCCTGCCAGCCGGGGTCTCGGGGGCATCTCCCCACTGAGCACCGAGTGTGTGCCGGCACCCCACTGGCTCCTGGACACCCCAACGGTGACGGGTCCACGGGGTCCTGGCTTTGGGGTGCTGCGAGCCTAGTGGGATTATCCACATCCCAGGCGCCAGGGTGCCCTGTACCCCGCAATGCTTTCCTCAGCACCTGCTGTGTGCCAGACACAGGTCGAGCCAGGAGGCCATGCAGTCTGAGGAAGTGTGGGTGTGTCTGTGCGTGACATGCGCACAGCGCGACAGCACAGGCGGGGTGCGAACGCGCCAGCCTGGCCGAGAACGCCGGTGACCCGCAGTGAACTGCGGCGGCCGGTCCCGCCTCTCAGGCGGGAGACGAGGAAGCTCGAGCCGTGAGCGCCAGGAACAATCCCCAGGCGCAGTGGGAACCCAGATCTCAACTCCCACCTCTCTGAGCCTCAGTTTCCTCATCTGTCAAGTGGGGAATATGATAGCACCTACTTCCTGGGGTTGTGGGGAGGATTCACGGGCATGTGTAGGGTCTGCCCAGCAGACAGTAAGTGATCCATAAGTGCTGGCTGTCTCGAGTCATCATTCGCCGAGCTTCTCCACTGTTCCGTGAGGATGTGAAGCTCAAGGGAAGACTGCTCTGTCGGAAGCTTGGCAAACAAACGGGGGCGCCAGCCCCAGCTCCCGTCTTGTCACAGAGCCACATGCAGGGTCTGCCGTCGGGTCTGAATCTGAATTTCCACCCCACCCTGCCCGTTCCTCTCCCACTTTGGGGACAGTTTCTCCCGGCTCTCAGCGTGGGGAGGAAATGGATGGGGGAGCAGCCTGGGGAATCCTGGTCCCAGGTCCTACCCACCCGCTCGCCAGGTGTGCAGGGGTGTTTGGAGGTGTCGGGAGGTGCACACAGGGGGAGGAGGGGAGCAGAGGTGGCCTCAGAGGGCAACACACAGCAGCAGCAGCAGCAGCAGCAGGAAGCTGACTCCCCCACCCTGCCACTCCTCGCCTAGAGGAAAACATTTTTCTTCCTTACTGAGCAGGTGAGCTGGGCCTCCAGGACCGCACAGCAGATGCGGCCTTCCTCTCAGACACGTGCTGATCGCAAAATAACTGCCCCGGTTATAGAAATACTGGCTCTGGGGCTCGGCCCTCGCCCCCCTGCCACCGCTGCCCCGGGGAGCCCAGGGGCCCTGGCGTGGCCTTCCGAGCACACGCCCCCACTCCGCCCCCACCCCACTCTCCCTCCTCGCTGGCATCACCCACAAAGAGCCCACGTGGCTCCAACCCCAACGCACCCACCTGCGAAGTCCCTCGCAGACAGACGGCCGCGTGTGGGCACGCTGGGAGCCGCGATCCCCGTAAGCAAAGGCAGCCGAAAATTCTGCAAGAAAACCCACAGTGAGAGAAATAAACAAACACAAAGGCATCCCCTGGCTGTTTCTTCCGCGGTCTCACACGCACACTCACACACACACACACACACACACACACGCTGTGTTACATGCGGCCGTTTCCTCATTACATTGTCACCACTGACACACAGACTGCTGGTCCATCAAACCCCTGAACTGTAGGGGCCGTGACCTCAGCCCTTGCGCCGAGTCCTGCCGGAGAGAATGTGGAGATGTTTCCCCAAACAGCCCGGCATCCGCGCTTCCCCGCAATCCCGGCTGTGGGGCACCGTGAGACAATGTCCCTCACTCTCGGTGGATCCTTTCTGCTCACGGGGGGCCTCAGGCTCGGGGCTCCCTAGAACGTTGCAGGTGCCATCGCTCACGAGCCGGCTCTTGGTCTTGGGAACCAGCTTGGCTCTCCTGCGTAATGACACTTGCCCTAATGGATGGAGACAGCTCCAGCTGCCACCAGGCTCTCGCTCCGTTGGCTCTGCGGCCCTACCGGTGACCCCTAGGATGCCCACACTTAACCCAGGCTGCCCCCATTTCCGGGAGGGCTCCTCCCACTCCTGGGGGGCCCAGGGAACCTTTGTCTTCCCCCTGGGACCCCTCCAGGCTCTCCTGCCTCCTGCCCCCACCCCCCCACTCCTTTTTCACTGGTTTTCACTTCTTTACAGGACAAGCGCACGCAGATGGGCGGGCTGGGAAGGACAAGCCGGCCAGACACGTGACCGAAGGCTTTGTTTTATATCTGAGAGTCATCTGGGAATTGGAAGGACGTGGCTTCTAATATCCCACCCAGTGGAGGACTCCTAGGAGTTTTTTCTTTTTAATCTAGGAAACGAAAAGTTCTAGACCTGATTTCCTCTTTTCTTGGTCCTGCCAGCACGATGCAGTCGTGTGGTTTGTGTTGTCCCTCTCCCTGTCCCTGCCCAGGACTCATCTGGGACCCCTCTCTGTAGCTCCGGTGAGCTCAGCTCCTTACGCTGCTTTGGGAGAGCACTGTGGGCCAGGGGTCCGGAGCCAAGCCCCCGTGGGCTGGCTGCTGGGGGAAGCTGAGACCGCCCTGGCAGGGTGTTTGTGAGGGTCTTTGGCCACATTGGCAGTGAGCCTGGCATTTTCGAGCCTGGGTTTAGAACCCCTGCACTACCACTTGTGCCCTTGGGCACACTGCGACACCTCAATTTTTCATCCGTCCAGTGGGGACAATAATAGCACCCGTGTCTCAGGGTTGTTCTGAGAATTCAGTAATGAAATCACATCTCGCCGAGTGCTCGGATCAGCCCACCAGGAGCAGGTTGACCCTTGTGACCCTTGACCCTGTCCCCAGCCAGAGCAGAGGGGTCTCCCCTTCCCTAGAGAAGCCTTTGGGCCTCTAGTGACAGGGAGTGCTCACCCCACCTCGAAGGGAAAAGGCCACCTTTAGCTTTGAACTCATGAGATAGCAAATTAGGGTGACATTGGGAGGGCAAGGAAGTATACTGTCACGTCAAGCAGAGCGACGCGCCCCTGAGCGCCTACCCCAATGCACCCCTCCCCCGGGCCACCTGAAATCACCCGTCCCCTGTGGAGCCAGATGCATGACCTCTCTCTCCTCCAAACGCGCCCCCCCTCCGCCCCTCCACATAACGGAACGTGTGCCAGACGGGGAGGCGGGTGTCTCACTTGCCCCCCACCTAACAGATAGGGAAACTGAGGCTCAGAGAGGTGGAACAACTTGCTCCAAGTCCTACCCCAGGATCCAAACCCAGACCTGTGACCCCATTGCCAGTGAGCTATGGGGTCTGCCCCCACCACCCTGGCCCAGAGTTTCTCACCCCCATTCTGTCCCCCGCAAGCTTTGGGACCCTGGGATTCTAGCCCAGCTCTCCCCATGGTGCCTTCGTAGTCCCCGATACCCTCTCTGGGCCTCGGGATCTCGATCCGTCGAGGGAGGGGTTTGAGCCGGTGGTGCCCAAGGGTCCTCCCAGCACTCACATTTTCTGCAGCCCGCCAGCCGCTCTGGTCCTCTCCTGGCGCGGGCGGCTGAGCTTGCCCAGTACAAATGTTTCCCTGAATGATCAACAGAGTGACAGCTCCCCAAGGAGAGGAGAGGCGCGCTTCGAGAGCAGGCTTGTTAGAAGCCTGACATTAACACGCCACGCACAGGCTCAGGGAGACCCCGGGCAGTGGCGCGGCCACCAGGGAATGCAGCAGCGGCGGGCCACAGAAACAGGCCTGAGCTCCCAGTCGTGTCTGTTTGTTATTTTTGCCGACGACGATGACAAGGGCGCCAGGAATGCTTTACAGCACGCAGCGGGGACTCTCCTTCTGCAGCTAACTGGCCGAACGTGCACCGAGCACCTGTGTGTCTGCAGGGTCTGGGGCACCCACAGGTGAGGCTGGAACCTCTTAGCCATGTGTCATCAGACAGTTTCCAGAAAGAACCTCTCAGCACGGGGCGTCCACACACGGGGCTGCTGCTACTGAACTGGTCTGCACGAGGCCTGTCACTCCCATTTGCTGAGACGTTGAAGTGCCTCCTGCATTTGCCAGTGGCAGAAACCCTCTGCCCTGAGCACCCAGAGATCCCCCACCCCATTTCCCAGGCCACCCAGGACCCTTCCTTGGAGCCCTGTCTACATCTCTAGACACCCCCAAAACCCTGCCTGGGCTAGCACCTCGCACAGCACAGGGACTCTCAGCCTCACCCCTGCACTCACCTGGCACCTGCTCCCATGGGCCGCACCTGTGGCCCGCAGGTCGTGACTATTCTGGTTGTCACTGCTGACGTTATTAACGCCTCAAACACGCAGCCTGGAGTTTGGGCTGCTGCCCCCCAGGGTCCCTCAGGTGGCTTCAGGAAGGGCCTGCTCCCAGGCAGCCCTTCAGAGGCCGGGTTATGGGGGTCAGGCCATCTCGGAGCCTCCCCACAGCAGGGTAGGAAAGTGACTTCTGGTCTTACAGGTGCCTCGGAACGCAGCCCCCACCCAGGAAGTTGTGTCACCAGAAACCTCCCTGAGCAAGCCCACCCACTCCGCACTTTGCAGCAGAGAGGAGTGACTTGTGCTTCCGGAGGAGGGAGCTCTCCCGGCTGCCCTCGCTCAGACAGACTCTGTGGTGACAAGTGCAGCAGGCAGAGAGGGTCGAGGGGCTAACTCCAAGCAGCCGTGTTGACTGGGGGCCATGTTGTGAGGGATCCCAGGTTATCAGGACAGGCGCCATGAAAGGCAAGTCACGGCTACCTAGAGATGGATGCGTCACGTCTCTCTGGGAGACCGGAGAGGCAGGTGGACCTCATGGTGTCCTCCTCTTCTAGAGGGTGAGGAGGTGTCTCTCCACCCTATGGGGAGCCCAGAATCATTCCAGACACAAATAGGTGCTTGGGAAATGCTTTTAAAGATGAGCCAAGCAACCCATGTTTATGGAGCACACACTACGTGAAATTACTCGGATGGTAAAGTGGGGAGAGGAGCTGGTAGCAACGTTTCTGGGAAATGTGAGGCCTAGTTTATTTCCATCCAGCCATCCAGCCGTTTATTCCCTCCACAGTTATTTGCTGAGTGCCTACTGTATGCCAAGCTCTGTGTTAGGGCCTGTGTCTGCTCCAAGGAGCTTGCAGGGAGCTCCCCTGTGTGGGAGACGGAGCAGGCGGTCAGGTGGGGTGTGGGCTGCCACCTGCAGGGGGGGTGGCGCAGCCCTGCCGCCCCCCTCCCTGGTGGAGCGGCCCTCCCAGGACCAGCCGGGGTTATGAATGTCCTGCTGAGTCAGGGGGCTCTTGGGTTTCAGCATCACAAGACCGGACTGAGCACGGCGGATGTTCTTCACTCCCGGCTGCATTTCTCCCTCACTCCGTCCACCTCCCCTCCCCTCCCCAGGCTCCACCTGCCTCCAGCTGTTGAGAAAGCTGCGGGGGCTGCTGGGAGGAGGTCTGGCTTTGGGAGAAAGGGGCACAGAGGGATATGACCTTGGCAGAGATCCGGCTCCAGCCCCCGCTCTGCCAGTCGTTCCCGAGGCCTGATGTGAGCAATTTCAGCTCTCTGAGCCCCTGTCTTGGGACAGGAGACGGGAATCGCGATTACACAGTGTTAAGTGGGCTATGAGCCAGGCTGGGAGCCAGGCTGGCCACTCCCAGTGGGGGTTCAAAAAGGATATGTTCATCCAACAAGTGCCCACTGGGGCTGCCCCATGTACCGTGTCCGGGGGAATGACAGGGAGCAAGACTGGGCAGCTCTACTCCTGTGAAGCTCACGGGGCAGAGGCAGACGGTCAGGTGGGGCTTGCTGGACCAGCGCACGGGCACGCCACGAGTGGGGAGAGCACTGCCGTTGACTTGGATGGACGCCTGTGTGCACAGGTAAAGCTGAGTAATCAGTGGATTAACTGGATCCACATAGATGCTAATTGGAATATTTAAAATCAGATTCGCCTTCTCGTGCTCACTGTCACACACCCTCATGTGTCTGTGTGTGTCTCTCTATCTCCTGAACAGAAATGTCTCAGCTGTCAGCTTTCCCACGTGCACACGTGAAGTCTGACAGTCACGACTGGGAAACACATTCTCAGCGTCCCCACGAGACATGGCAGGGTCTCTGTGTGTGTTACTGGGTGTCGCTGCTGAGCACAACAGGCCCAGGTCGCTGCCCACCTGCCCGCCCCGGGCTTTCCCTCATCCCACTTCCAGGTGCTCTTGGGGTTTTACCTGCCCGAGAGGAGGAGGAAGAGGAAGAAACGACGACGGGCGAGATTAGAGACGAGAGGGCCGGGTGATGGGGAGTAGTGGCACCTACTCCCTGAACATGCCTGACATGGTGGCCGTGAGCTCCCAGGAAATATGCTCCTCTGCCCAGCGAGCTGGCATTTCGGTCGGGAAGAACGTAACGTCCAAGGACACCTCAGGTGAGTAGACGTTTGGCCACACACGGACCTTCTGTGGACAGTTAGCTCCTGACTCCCGTCCCCGATTCCGTCATCCGGTCCCCACCCCCTTCTCCCCTTTTATTCCGTTCCCGGGCCACGCTCAGCTTCTCGTTGTCCAGAAATGAGGTTTACGAGTTACGCTTAAGTGACCCTAGCCCGGCTCACCCCATTGTCCCTTCGTGGTCCTCCCACCTGTCCCCAAGCTGCAGTCAGGGGACCAGGCTGCTCCCCAAACGTGCCTGGGACGTCCCCCGGCAGGGTCTTTCTTCTTTGGGAGCAAAACGGCAGGCACTTAAAGGGCGGATTCCAGCCCCGAGCCCAGGCCTGCTGCCTCCCTAGATCTCCGGAAACCCTAGGGCTTCAGGGGCTGGCACCGATGCCCTCCCCTCTGAGACGCTGTCCTCCGCCCTCCCACCCGGAAGAACTGATGCCAGCCCTGACCCCAGATTGCGCTTTGCAGGGAGGTGGTGCAGCCTGGTGATGACGTCATGGCTCTGCAGACGGCCTGCTTGGAATCCCAGCCCCAGCCCCAGCAGGTGTGTGACTCCCCTCTGAACCTCAGTCTCTGCATCTGCAAAATGGGGATAAGAAGAGCCCCTGCCCCAAGGGATTGTTTTACAGATGAGAAAAGATCACACACAAAGCGTGCTCAGGAAACACAAGCCATGAGCATGTCGTGTGACGTGTACTGCAGCTATCGGGACACGTCTCACGTCCTCCACGAGGCTGTAAAGCACATGAAGGATAGGACCATTCGTGACTCAGTGACAACGCTGAGGAGCAGGGAGTCTGTGCACTGGGCTCCCCAGCCATCTCCTTGTCTCCTCTGCCCTCGCCATACGCATTTGTTCCCCTTGCTTACAAATGAGAAAGGTTACCCCCAGAGTAGTTAAGTCACTGGCCCAAGGTCACCCAGCTAGTTGGAAGCTGACCCCAGGCCCACTGGCCCAGAAGCCAGGGCTCTCGACCCCCGGGCACAGCGTGGCCCGAGAAGGCCATTTGTGTACACGCCACGCCAAACCCTGCTAGGGGTCCCAAACCCATCTGTTTATTTTTATTTTTATTTATTATTTTTTTGAGACAGAGTCTCGCTCTGTTGCCCAGGCTGGAGTGAGTGTTGCGGCGTCAGCCTAGCTCACAGCAACCTCAAACTCCTGGGCTCAAGCAATCCTGCTGCCTCAGTCTCCCAAGTAGCTGGGACTACAGGCACGCACCACCATGCCCGGCTGATTTTTTCTATATATTAGTTGGCCAATTAATTTCTTTCCATTTATAGTAGAGACGGGGTCTCGGTCTTGCTCAGGCTGGTTTCAAACTCCTGACCTGGAGCGATCCGCCCACCTCGGCCTCCCAGAGTGCTAGGATTACAGGCGTGAGCCGCTATGCCCGGCCCCAAACCCATCTTTTTAGAAAAATACTTTTTAAGCCAAGTTTCAGCGGGAGCTAAGGGTGTCTGAGGAGCAGTTTGGGGACCACCCTCCTGTTGAAAGGAGCTGATGTGTGGCACGTCGGGCCGATGCTCTTCCACTCTCACTGGATGCTATTTTCACACGCGGCGGGAAATAACGATCTCATGCCCCTCCCTTCCCAGAGGGGCTTATCCGCATATGGGGAGCGGGAGACAAACCACCGGCGCCTCGGCTCAAACTGTCACTCGTGTGCCAGTTTTCCATGCAGACTGAAAAGAAAATTAGTGGCAAGACGCACAGAGGGAGATGAGACTGGGATAAAGGGAATGGCTCAGCCAGAGCGGGCTCCGCTCGGCAATTCCTGCTCCCTGGGTATAAGGCTGCATTCCATGGCAACAGCATTCACACCTCGCTAAAATAAAGCTCCTACCAGCTGGACCCGCTATTAAAGCGGAGCCCCAGGATTAGCATGTTCCATGCGAGTGACAGAGTGGCACCCGCTGCCCCATATCAGCTGACCCGGCTGCCTGAGGTCCAGGGGCCCCGGCACAGAATAATGAGCAGCCTCAGACAGACTCCAGAGCCTCTCTGGCCACTGTACCCAGCGATTGGACAAGGATGAACAAGGACAGTGGGGACCTTTACTCCAGGATCGAGTTGAGCCTAGCGGTTAGGGACAGTGGCAGGGGGGGACAAAATGAGCTGAGTTCAAATCCCAGCTCAGCTAATAACTGGCTGTTCCACCTAACTGGGTCAATTCTCTCTGTGACTCAATTTTCACATCTGTAAAATGGGTATGACAGTACATCCCACTGAAGTTTGTATACTAATCAAATGAAGAAATATACACAAAGTACTTAGCACACAGCGAGTGATCGATACACGGCTACTTTCTAGAGAATTCTTCAAGAGAACTACAGATAACTCTTCAGGAATACACCTGGATATAGCTGTAGGGAGGGATTCTTTGAACACTCAATGCTTTGTTAAAACATTTATATTGGCTTTTTTTTTTGAGACAGAGTAGCTGGGACTACAGGCATGCGCCACCATGCCCGGCTAATTTTTTCTACATATATTAGTTGGCCAATTAATTTCTTTCTATTTATAGTAGAGACGAGGTCTCGCTCTTGCTCAGGCTGGTTTCAAACTCCTGACCTTGAGCTATCCGCCCGCCTTAGCCTCCCAGAGTGCTAGGATTACAGGCGTGAGCCACCGCGCCCGGCCTATATTGGCTTTTATATTAGCCAATTACTAATATGGCCTGGAAGTTGGGGGCACGTGAGAGCAGACGAAGTAGTGCGAGCTTTGGAGCCCTAGTTCGGGATCCGAGTCCCGCGGCTTCCACCCGAGAGCTGTGTGACCTTGGTGAGCCACTTTGCCTCCTCTTCTCTCATTCCCCCCCCCCCGCCCCCCCCCCCCCCCCCCCCCCCCCCGCTTTAGAATGGGGCTAAGCTCTTTCCTCGCAGGGCTGCTGAGGAACCGGAAGTGACACGTGCACGTGAAGAACCCAGCACGGCCACCGTCTTGGAAGATGGACAACTGCAGCTCAGTGCAAAGTGAGACCCGGGACACGAAAGGGCATCAGTGGGAAACAGATGCAATCCGCAGCGTGGCGTTTGCTCACTGGTGCCGGTTCGATACTAACTTCTTAGTTTTGACACCTGTCCCGAGTTATGTCAGGTGATAACGTCAGGGGAAAGTGGGAGAAGCATATGGGGAAGCCTTTGCAACTTTGCTGCTAATCTAACCGCTGTCCTACATGCGTATGTACGTGGGCTAAGGAGCCGGTCTGGGCTAAAGGGGGCTGAGGGGGCGCGACTCAATGCAGTGCGGGGGCTCCGACTGGATCCCGGGTCAAAGGAAAGACAGACTTCTGAGAAGAGTACAGGGAACAGTAGCGAAATGTGCCTGCAGTCTGTAGCCTGCGCGGGGCGGCGGCTTTCCAACAGCACTAACTCTCCGGAACCTGACCCTGGTCCCGAGGCTGGGAAGGGATGTCCCGTTCCTTACCTACCAGCTGCAGGTAATTCGTAATGCAGGGGCACGAGGCCTGCAACTTACCCTCAAAGGGTTCATGGGAACAACAAGATAGATTATGCACGGAGAGAGAAAGCAACGTGGCAAGATGTTAACAAGTGGTGAATCTAGGTGAAGGGTATACAGGAATTAACTTTATAATTCTTGTATAGGCTTGACATTTTTCAGATTAAAAAGTAGAAGAAAATGGCTGGGCACAGTGGCTCACACCTGTCACCCCAGCACTTTGGGAGGCCAAGGTGGGGGGATCACTTGAGGCTAGGAGTTCAAGACTGGCCTGGGCAACATAGAGAGACCCTGTCTCTACCAAAAGGAAAAAATCTAAAAAATTAGCCGGGCATGGTGGCACATGCCTGTAGTCCCAGCAACTTGGGAGGTTGAGGCAGGAGGATCCCTTTAAGCTCAGGAGTACAAGGCTGCAGTGAGCTATGGTCATCCTGCTGCACTCCAGCCTGGGTGACAGAGCAAGACCCTGTCTCGGAAAAAAAAAAAGCAAGAAACAATTACATTTGATTTAAAAGACCCCAGTGCTTGCTACATACGAAGCTCATCCAGTAAATGGAGTCATTACCGTATATGCACGTAGTATTAGACTTTTTATCTTAACAGTTATTATTTATTTTTACAAAGATGCCTTGAACCCTTCTCAGAGAGGGGTTCTGAGCTGGGGCGAGGCAGCCAGCCCCACTCTTCTTAGTCAGGATGGAGGACGTGTCCCGGGACTGTGGCCAGGTGACAGCAAGACTTCATCTTCTGTGCCCAGTGCCTGGCAGTGTGCCCACGAGAGAGCTGCAGGATGAATGCACAAAACAAATCAGCAGTTCCTGGAGCCAAATATTGTAGGTGTCCCAGAGTGGCCCAGGGGTCCAGCCAGGGTGGTGGTGGGGACTCTGGATGGGTGACCCCACCCCCATTCCTTGCAGCCATTAGGAAGAGTGTAAGGACCACGCCCCCTAGGCCCCAGCCCGCAGCAGCCCTGCGGTTCTGGGCTGCTCATTATTTAGGACAATGCCTGAGGTTGGGTGGGGCTGGAGAGAGGGTGACTTGGGGGGGTCAGTGCCGGTTCCCATTGAGCCCTTCAACACCTGCCAAGTCTCCAGTGTTAACGACAGCGATCGGGTTAGGAGGGCATAATTGGATAATTCAATTGCTTTCCTCGGAGAGTTGCTGTTTAATTAAAGGGGACTGAAGACAGAGCTAGGCTCTGGGGAAGACTGGCCTGATCGTCCAGAGAGATGGGGCAATCTGGCAGGATGGGGGTGCAGAGCCGAGCCAGGCCAGGCTTCGGCTGCCCTGGCAAGGGCGGTGTAGACAGTCCCAGCTTCCACAGCAGGGGGTGGCGCCGGTCACCGACAGCAAATCGGAAGGAGTCCTGCTCATTGGCCGGAGAAGACCATGGGATCCCTTGATAGAACTTCTGGCCTCAGAATCAAAAGGTTTCATATAAATTTGCCTTTATGCAAACCCCGGATCCCATAGTCTGCCGGTTTCTAGCTGTGTGACACCAGGAAGTTACTTGACATCTCTGAGCCTCTGTTTTCTTGTCAAGGTCACAAAGAGGGGAATGCACCTTTGGGGGAAGTGAGGGATTCTTTCTAACATCTGATGCTTTGTAAAAACTTTCCATATCGGTCAGTTACTACATACGTGTGCGCGTGCATGTGCACACAGGTGCGTGTGCGAGGGAGCGGGGCGATGTTCTCCCAGCGCCGTGGGCTGGAGCTTCCATCCGGCAGGATGTGAGCTCTGACCCTGGGAACAGGCCCCGGTGCATGCCCGGCGCGCCGTGAACATCAGTTAAATTAAAAGAAAAAAGGTAATTAACACGGGTTGGACCTGGAGAAGAACTGTCCTGCCAAATACCTGACATAATTACATTTATTATGAAATATAAGCTGGAGAAACCCACTCCCAAGACTAATACAGATGTTTAAATGTTCTCTTCCCCTCCTCCCGGTCATTTTTAACAACCGTCGAGAGCGGCTTATAATGAATTAGGGATAAGTAACCCAATTATCATTCAGCGGCTACATCTTGAGCACCTGCTGTGTGCCATGAGCCAGGCGGACACCCGGGCTCCGCCTTAATGGAGCTTTCGGTCAGGTCTGTGGAGTTGCTGGGGACCTCGCAGGTAGGAGACCCTTCCGATGGCGCCCTGGCCACGGCCACGGGGCAAGAGACGAGCAAAGAGCTCGAGGGAGTGATTTCTGCTCCCGCCAGGACTGGCGAAACAATGAGCCAGACTCTCCACCTCCTCCCCGCAAACCTTCCTCAAAGCACAGAGTGGCTGCTCCTGCCGCGCCCAGCCGCTGGGTCCAGATCCCTGGCGTCAGGGTTAATGTTTTAATTGGAGCCTTCTCAGGGTGCGGTTGGAGGGTTCCCCAGCTGGGGCTGCCGCTGAGCTCACGGCTCCTGGGGCGCCGGCCCCGCGGGCTTTTCACTCTGCCTTCCCCGTGAATGGCTTCCTTTCAGCTCCCCGTTAAAGGCCCTTCATTCTATCTGTGTCATCTCTCTGCTGCCGTCTTATTAGGGGAAGCTTAGCCCTCTCCCCCGGGGTCGGGCATTGTCCTCCTCTTCCCAGAAACCGCCATGGCTTTTAGCTGCAAAATAAAACGGTAAAACGGCGCATCCCGCCGTCCTCCTGGCTGCAGGGGAGGGGAGAGCACATGTGCCCGCAGGCAAGCGGGTAAACAATGGTGACAGCCCCAGAGCACGTGAGTGGCAGGAACACTGGCCTGTGCCCTCCAGAGGGGACAATTTGGGGGAAGAATCCAAGCTTCGGCAAGATGGAGAGTAAGGGACGAGACCACGCTGTAGCACGTACAGGAACAAAGAGTAAGTGTCTACATGCGAAGTATTTTTAAGGGTCATTAATATTAATAGTGTTGTTCCAAATACAACGACGCGCGGGACTCTAGTTAATCATCTGTAATGGCAGCTTTGCTCCCATTTCCATACTGCAGTTTTCATCAGTAAGACTCCCAAGGGCCTCTGGCCACTGGGGATAATAACGGGAGGTGGCTGTTCCCACCCCCCAGAGGAACCCCACTCCCGCCTGCAGCCTGGTGACAGCTCCCAGGTCAGAAAACCCACGAGGCTGCCACAAAGCCCCAGAAACTGCAGAGACGACGGCCACCCATTCAGTCAATGAACATTTTAAAGTGCCTACTATGCACCTTGTGGTTACCGTGCTGGGCTCTGAGGATATGTTGGTGGTGGGAGCGGTCACAGCGCCAGTCTCATCAGGGAAGACGCGTGAGCAATGACAAGCGTGGGGGAGGGGCTCGCCTGGAGCCGGCCGGGCGCTGGGGGAGCCCCTCAGGAAGGGAGCACCAGCCCGTCCCAGTCCAAGCCCAGCAGAGAGGCCTCCTGGAGGTGGCGGCGTGAAGCTAAGCCCTGAAGCACGAGTAGGAGTCAGTGGAGGGGCGGGGGGGGGCCAGGCACGTGCAGACGCCCCGAGCCAGAGGAGAGGCGCCAGGCGTGAGAGCTGCGAGTCTGGGCGCAGGGCAGGCGCACGCGAGCCGCACGCCCGTGTTCGTAGCAGCACTTTGCACACAAGACTAAAGGGTGAAAGCAACTCACGTCCGTCCACGAGTGACGGATGAAATGTGGTCTACTCATACAACAGAATATTGTTCAGCCTTAACAGGGAATGAAGGAATGGTTCTGAACCTGGAGAACGTTATGCCAAGGGAAAGAAGCCAGGCACGAAAGGTCACATATTGTATGATCCCATCTATGTGACGCATCCAGGAGGCAGATCGGGGCTTGCCAGGCGCTGGGGCAGGAGGGGAGTAGGGTTTTACTGACATGGGTTTAACTGACACGGGTTTTACTTCGGGGAGGATGGAAGTATTTTGGAACTAGAGAGAGGTGGTGGCACAACATTGTGAATGTACTAAAAAATGCTGTGTTCACCTTCAAGTGGATCATTTTAAATTATGTAAATTTCACCTTAAGGGAGAAAAAAGAAAAGAGAAGAAAAGGAGGGAGCAAGAAGACACGGCCGCACATGGCCATGTCCTTCAGGTGCCCCCAGCAGGGAGTCCTCGACACTCACGAGGTTTGGTCACCGGCCCCAGCGTTTCAAATTCTGACCCCGTGGTCACCCTCCAGGAGAAATGCCTCTAAACTCGGCATTGAAACCAGCCAACTCTCCTCAAACAACTTGTTCTCTTAAAAAAGAAAAAAAAAAAAACAGCCAAATTCTCAGACCTGCAAGGAATTTTCTAGAAACTGTTGTGATGCCTGGCTAGCTATCTCAATATTGAGGATCCAATGAGCCAAGGTACAGGAAAGTGCTTGCACTGAGCCCGGCACTGAGGGAGGGCCAGACCTTGCGCGCAGGAACCACAGCGCGAGTGAGAAAGGATCGAGCGCCTCCTCGGGGCCGCACGCCTAGGCCGGACTCTTCCCCTGCAGTGTCCCATTCGACCTCCCACCGGCCCTCCCCACCAGTTGGGCACCCCTGTCATCCCCAGTCTGGGAAACCAGGGCTCAGAAACGCCAAGTCATTGGCCAGGATCACATGGCTAAGGAGCAGAGCACGGGGCCCGGCATTGGGGTCTGTGCAGCTCCAGGGTCCCTGCTCGCTGGGTTCTATGGCTTCCTGAATTACGGACACTCGAGGACAGCACTGACTCCCTCCCTGACGCAGCCTGGAAAGCCTGGGCCGTCGCCCCCCTCATCCCACGGCGCATCCAGGAGGCAACGGACGCAGGCTCTCGGTCTGCGCTCCGCACGTTTACAGCCGCCGCGGGGTGCTGTGTGCGACACGTGAGCCCAGCCTGCAGACAGTCGTGTTCCCGTCCAGGCCGTGGGGAGGTGACCACCTTTACTGCCGTATTGATGGCCGCAGGAGGGGCATCCGGAACACGCAACCCGGAGGGCGGTTGACGCCGTAACGAGTGTATCGATTGGCCATCAAGTGTGTGATGGTCCCCAGCACAAGCGCGCTTTCCTCCCAGATGGCCGGGAACAGGTGCTTCCGGCTTGCTTCATGCGCCGTGAGTTCGCCTCTTTTTCAAAGATGTCCCCTCGGGGCGGCCACAGAGGTGCCAGGCATGGTCCCTGCTCTTCAGGGCCAGTCTCCCGGCAAAGGCCGGGTGCTGCCTGTGATGACAGAGACACAGAGCCTATCCGGACACAGAGCACCAGGGTGAGGGAGTGCAGTCCCCGATGTCCCGGGGAAGGGAGCATTGGGGCTGCTGCCGAGGCAGATGCCGAGATCGTATAAATGAAAGATGTTGCTGTGTGCGGAAAAAGACTCGACTCACGTGACCAGCAACTTCCCCGGATTCGTCTCAGAACTGGCCCTTTTTAGGGCTGCACTTTTTTGCAACTCATCGGAGGGCAATCGACGGGCTTCAGGCCTCACATTGATCTGAAATATAAATACTAAAAAGACGAGGGTGAGGTGACACTTTTATTGACTCGTGTGTAAAGGAAGTCAGAGAACCAAAGGCAGGCGGCCAATGCAGTGGCACGAAGTTGCCATGAATTTCAATTCCATGGCAACAGACCGGCCGGAAAACCACCAGGACCCAAAGACCAGGAAACCAGGAGCGAGGCGGGACCTCCACAAGTGACATTCTTGGGGTTCTTGGGCAGCGACAGGGAGAGGGAGGCTCCAGTGCCGGGGCACGGCCACCCCGATGCAGGGGCCCATGCTTGTCTGCAAGCAGGGGGCAAGGAGGGTCTTCCCTCAGGGGCCGAGGCTCAGCCCGGCTCAAGAGAAGGCCCAGGCCTTGGCCCCAGCGTGGACAGACGCCAAATACCCAACAGCCTCTCGGGCAGGGAGCTCAGCACTCCACTGCCTCCGTGCCAGGCGGCGGCTCAGGGTGCCCGGCCCTCCAGGCAAGAGCAGTGGCTTGTCTGTCTCCCGGGAGAGGGGGGTCCTCTCTGCTCTTCCGCTCCTCGGCGTGGTCCAGAGTCTGGGGGGGGGTGGGCTGAAGCGAGGCGGGCTGAGCGGGGGCTGCGGGAGAGGAGGCGGGAGGCGGTGGGGAGCACGAAGCATGCCATTAAGGAACAAAGCCAATCAATACTCCCAGCGACCAGGAAGCTTTAAAAGCCTCTCCACAAAGCCCGCTGCCCGCCGGGCGCGAGGGAGGAGGGCTGGCCGGCTGGCCTGCGGGGTGGGCTGAGGAGCTGGGCCTGGGGACGCCAGCCCCGCCAGGGAGCCTGTCCCAGGGTCCTCCCGGCCCAGCGCTGAGGGGCTGGAGGGCCTCGGAACCCAGGGTCCCCCTCTCACTTACGGACGGGGACGCTGAGCCCCGGGAGGGCAGAGGCCTGGCCTGAGGCCTGGGCCTCCGCCTGCTGGCACGGGTGGCGTTCCGCCGCAAGGCCTATGACACGACCGTCCCTCTCGTTTCTTTATTGTCACTAATGGGACCAGGGATCTCACAACCTACACCTGACTGATGAAAGCCTACATTAGCCGGAGCTTGGGCAGGCCGGGCCGCGCGCCCCGTTTCACGTGCGTTAATGTGAATCGCGTAAGTCGGAGTGAACGCAACGGAGACTGGCCCCGAGACATGTGAAGCTGGTCCCTTCGTCCCACTTTGGGGAGGAGGAAACGGAGACCTGGAGGTTGCAGGACCTGCCCGGGGTCGCACTGCCTTGGGTTAAATCCCATCCATCCCTCACGCTGCCGTGCTTGGACGTCGACATCCGGTTGAGACGAGATCCAGCAGGGGCCAGGCCCCTCCCTGCTTCTACCTGTGGCCTCGGGTTTGCTGGGTCGGTCGACTCAGCCACCCGCTAGACACTGGTGCCCGGGGAGCCTGCTCACCCCAAACGGGGTCCTGGGGTCGGCAGCGGGGGCTCTCGTCAGCACCACCAGGTCTTACCGGGCAGAATCCTCCAGACACTAGGCCACGGGGAAAAGGAGGCCAGTGAGGCCTGGCGAGGAGCTGACACACAAGGCCACTGTCTCCAGGCCTTTGTGTCCCTACTGGACAAGACGGTGTCCAAAGCTCCCCCAGCTCTGTCACTCTATTTCTGCCAGTCATCGTCACTGTCATCCGAGAACCGTGACCATTTATGAAGGGCTCATCGTGGGCCTGCACTAAGACGTTGACGCGTGTCATCTCCCCGAACACTCCCCACCTCCCTAAGTGGTAAGTCCCACCGTTATTCCCATTTCACAGAGGAGCAGACTGAGGCTCAGAGGAGGCGCTGAGGGTGGGGTGGGGCAGCGAAGCATTAAAGGTTTACGTGAGAAGACCGAGGGGGCCTGGCCTTGGGGGGCCCTTTGTCTGCACCGCCTTTCTGTGCCTCCACCTCCCCCACGTGGCTCGGTGAGGACAACAGAGCATCCCCCAGTGGGCGAGGAAGGCCCCGGCCTGTGGCCCAGACTGTGCACACACACCCGAGGAACGAGTTATTACCTGTGGACAAAATGGGGGGAGGGGACGCCGCGCAGACTCGCAGCCCTTGGTGCGCCACGGCGCGCGTGCCGCCGAACAAACGCTGCACGAGTCCGGCTGGAGGTCGGTCCGGCCCGCCCGAGCCCCTCTCAACATCGTTCCCCCCAACCGAAGTGGTGTGTTGGTGACGGCTTTACAACCTGCTCTCTGAAAGGAAGGAAAAGGCTCCGATCTGCAGCGCCGGCCGGTTCCCGCCACGGTGTGACTGTTCCCGCCTTGGCTGGCCCCCGCCTGTGAGCATGATGTCACCGAGGGTGGGGCTGGGAAGAGCTGCAGTGGCCACCAGCATGTCCCCCACAGGGACATGATCGATGGAAACGACGTCAAGGGCACAGGTAGCAGTAAAACGTAGTAAGATAATCAGGAAGGGATGAGTTTTGATGATAAGTATTTATTACCTTTGCTTTTAATGTAATTTATTTAATCGTAAGTATATATAATTTAATTTTTAAGCATGGCTGTGTTTAATAATTGTATTAGTCAAGGTTCTCCAGAGAGACAGAACCAATAGGATGCATATAAAGACATGAGAGGGGACCATTAGGGGAATTGGCTCACGTGATTATGGTGGTTCCACCATGTGCCATCTGTAAGCTGTAGACCAGCAGAGCTGCTGGCGTGGCTTAGGCCAAGTCCGAAGCCCTCACAACCAGGGAAGCCAATAGTGTCGCTTTTAGTTCCAAGACAAAGGCTGGAGGACCCTGGCAGTGGGGAACAGGTGCAAGTCCTAGAGTTCAAAGGCCAGAGAACCTGGAGTTCTGATGTCCAAGTGTCCAAGGACAAGGGAAGAGTGTGTCGCAGCTCCAAAAGAGAGGGAGGGGAGGGTGCTTGTGAATTCAGCTTTCCTGGGCCTTTTTGTTCTACCCAGGCCCTGGCGCCCCTGTTGGTGAGGGCAGGTATTCATTACTCAGTCTGCAATTCAAATGCCAGTCTCTTCCGGAAACACCACCACAGACATACCTGACAGTAATGCTCTGCCAGCTATCTGGGCATCCCTTAATCCAGTCAAGTTGGCACCTAAAGTTAACCATGACAATAACTCTGTCATCAAATTCTTAAAAATTTGGCAGTCGGCTCTCTCAGGCCCGTGGGAGCCAGCTCTAGCTGATCCTCGCGCAACCTCTGAAATCCCTCCTCCCCTGCCTGGTTACTGACGTCTCCCCTCCCTTTGGTGGGGAGTGAAATCGTGCCTTTCACAGGAAGAGCCCAGCTTTAAGGCGTCAATGGCCCTGGAAGGAAAGACACACGGATTCAATGCAGATCGTGCCTCCAAGGTAGCCTTGAAGGATGAGGGTGCAAGAGCCGGATGCACTGGGAGGCAGGGCTGGCAATGCTGCGTAACAAACTGCTCCACCACCCTGAGAGCTAAACAGCATCCTGATTTTATTGTTAGCTTTCACAGTGCAGAGCCAGACTGGGCTCAGCAGGGCGGTTCTTGCTCCAGGGCCCCATAAGCTAAACAGCATCCTGATTTTATTGTTAGCTCTCAGAGCCAGACTGGGCTCAGCGGGG
>VSMD01105988.1:0-13238 GCA_008750895.1 Mirza zaza
AAATTATGGACCTCTAAAAGCTCCACTACCCAAAGCCTGAATGTCTGTGAGACTTTAGAACGTAGGGGAATGATTAATTCTAAACTGATTTTAGAATGCTTAGTTGCCTTCAATCTCTCCAAAAAAAGGCATTTCAGTTTGTGTAGCATTAACTTTCTCCACTGTTGTCATCATTTGATGCCTCCGTCAACTGGTTTGCGGACTATAAGGAGAGGCTGAGAAATTTGCCTAAATTAGAAACTTAGGTGTGGAGATTTTGACTCCAAGAAGGGTGAGAACTCTAACTTGCTGTCAACTACCATGTTTCCCCGAAAATAAGACAGGGTCTTATATTTATTTTTCCTCAAGAAGATACCCTAGGGCTTATTTTCAGGGGATGTGTTATTTTTTTTTAAGTACGGTACAACAATCTACATTTATTCAAATATAGTTAAGTAGTCTTCTTCTGGAACATCATCATGACTCTCCAAACCCCGAATTCCATCCTGAATTTCTTGCGACTCTATTTCCTTTAGAACCATTGGCCCCAATATCTCATGTCAAGCAATAGAGCTTTCATGGGGCAGATGAGAAAGGCTGCTTGTCTTCTTTACTGCTCTGCAACAAAATGCATTGATTGTGCAGATATGCTGCGTATCCATGCCCATCACTAGGTCTTATTTTCAGGGTAGGGTTTATATTTCGCAAATGCTTAGAAATCCTGCTAGGGCTTATTTTATGGGTAGGTCTTATTTTCGTGGAAACACTGTAATAGGCCTCAGGGAAATAAACAACTTTTTCTGATCTTACTCAGCCATGATAAAGTGCAAGAAAGTAATTTCTGCAAAGATGTGACAATAGCTCATTATTTGCATTGCAAAGAAAACAATCGACGAAATGCAAAGGCAGTCTACAGAATGGGAGAAAATATTTGCAAACTACATATATGATATGAGATTAATATCCAAAATATATAAGGAACTCACACATCTTGTAGCAAAAACCCAAATAACCCAATTATAAAAATGGGCAAAGGACCTGAATAGACTCCCCCCCCCCAAGAAAAAGACATACAAATGGCTAAAAGGCATATGAAAATGTGCTCAATATCTTTAAACATTAGAAAAATGCAAATCAAAAGCACAATGAGGGGCCTGGGTGCAATGGCTCACACCTGAAATCCTAGCACTCTGGGAGGCTGAAGTGGGCGGATCGCTCAAGGTCAGGAGTTGAAGACCATCCTGAGCAAGAGCAAGACTCCGTCTCTACTAAAAATAGAAATAAATTAATTGGCCAACTAAAAAGATATAGAAAAAATGAGGTGGGCATGGTGGTGCATGCCGATAGTCCCAGCTATTGAGGAGGCTAAGGCAGGAGGATCCCTTGAGCCCAGGAGTTTGAGGTTGCTGTGAGCTAGGCTGATGCCATGGCACTCTAGCCTAGGCAACAGAGTGAGACTCTGTCTCAAAAAAAAAAACAACAACCCATAATGAGGTATCATCTTATGCCTTTTAGGATGGTTATTAGCAAAATGTCCAGCAATAAGTGTTGGCTAGGGTGTGGAGAAAAGCAAACCATTGTGCACCATTGCTGGGAATGTAAATTGGTACAGCCATTAAGAATAACAGTATGGAGGTTCCTCAAAAAATTAAAAATAGAACTAGCATATGATGAGCAATCCCACTTCTGGGTAAATAGCCAAAGGAAATGAAGTCAGCATCTCAAAAAGATGTCTGCACCCCCATGTTTATTGAGGGATTATTCACAATAGCCAAGATATGGAATCAACCTAAGTAGTGCCTACTGATGGATGAATGGATAAAGAAAATGTGATATATATTCATACATATAATGGAAATGGAATATTATTCTGCCATAAAAAGAAGAAAATCCTGCCATCTGGTATAACATGGATGAACCTGGAGGGTATTACACTGAGTGAAAGAAGCCAGACAGAGAAAGACAAATACTACATGATCTCTCTTATATGTGGAATCTAAAAATGTCTTGAACTCATAGAAACAGAGTAGAATGGTGGAGGTGGGGGAAGTGGGAAATGTTAGTCAAAGGCTACAAACTTTCAGTTATAAGATGAACAAATTCTGAGTATCTAAGGTACAGCATGGGTGGTGATGAGTATGTTAATTAACTGGATTGTGGTAATCATTGCACAATGTATACATATATCAAATCATCATGTTATATGCCTTGAATATATACAATCTATACTTGTCAAATGTAAAAAAAAATCATTGTTGCATATAAGGAAGAAAAAGGTCAAAGTATCTACCCCAAAAATCCAGATTAACTCTTTTAATTTTTCAATTGATCCTTAGCCCTATGAATGTAGCTATCTATGGTTACTTTATCCAGGCCATACTTTCCCATAACCTCCTGGCTCTTGTTCAAGACTTTCCTTTATCCTCTGTTTCTAGGAGGTCTTCACCAACATCTGCTCTATTCCCATGTTTCCTTAGAAAAGTTTTGTATGTAAAACTTTACACTAAGTTTTGTGGAAACACACAACCCCAACACATCAGTGTCTTAACTAGAAAGATTTGTTTCTTATTTATATGACATATCCCTGCAGTCCAGCTTCATTTCATCTTCATTCTGGGACCCAAACAGAAGGAACAATCCCCTACACCAGGGGTCCTCAAACTTTTTAAACAGGGGGCCAGTTCACTGTCCCTCAGACCATTGGATGGCTGTTGGAGAGTGTGGCGCACATTCCACACACGCACACTGTGGGCCCAGGACCAGTCAGCTGCTAAGCAGGACAGGCATCGGTGACGGCAAAAACACCAGGCTGGCGGGATAAATGTCCTCCGCTGGCCGCAGGTAGTCTGCAGGCCGTAGTTTGAGGACGCTTGCTCTACACAGTACATTTCAGTCTTATGGCAGAAGGGAAAGAGACCATGGCAGAACATGAAATAGCTGTTAAAGGTTCTGATGGAAAAGGGCATGTATCACTTCTCAGATTTAATTGGCCAATGCAAAGGCACATGATCAAGCTTGATATCAACATGGCAGGGAGGAGCGTTGGAGATTTTGAATAATAATACAATCTGTAACATCTGTGGTCTTCTTAGATTTTTCATTTATAGCCAAATGCTATGCATGTTTGCAATGTTAATTATTCTTTTAAACTTCCAGAAAAGAAAATATCACAATTTGATTATTTCATACTCTTAAGCATACACTGCATATACAATATACTTTACACTATAGACTCCAGAAGAATTCAGGAACTATGTATTTTCCCATTACTGAGCAACACCTATGCCACAGGCTCTTGGTGAAGAGTGGTCATTACTTAAATTACAGGTAGATAGAAGGCACCAGAACACACTATAAACAGTGATCACAGGAATGAGGAAAAGCATTGTGCTTACCTGCTTCCTTTGAGGGCTGTTCTTGTGGAAACTATTCTACCATAACTCAACTGTAGGATGACAAAAACCACTGCAAATATCCAATTGCATTCTCTTTGTTTTATTACTTATCATTCTGGGGAGTTTACTTATATCATAATATGGATATCAGAATAATGCAAGGGCAAACATTTAAAACAATAATGCAAGGGCAAACATTTTAAAATACCAGCAAGTAAGTTTGTTAGTCCAGCCTCCAGATAAATCTACTACAGAGCCTTATATATTACCTAAAAGATAAAATTTAGGCCCATAATTTATTTAACCAATTCTCAATTGAGGAATAGTTGTACAATTATATTGTATGTAATATAATTTTTACTACTATATAAAATGCTGAAATAAACATTTTTGTAAGTGTTGTGTATCTGCATCAATATTTTTTAAAGATAAATTCCTAAATATTGATTGTTGGCTGAAGCTGTGTATACATCTTTAACACTTTTGATTCCAAACCACTGGTCTTCCCACCTTTGACTATCTCCCAATCTTTTGATGCTCTCATTTCCCTCCTTACTCAACTTAAATTACACAACCAATCATGATAATAATTCCTTTGCACATATCCTTAACCCTTTATCCCCTCTCACCTTATTATACTTGTGGCAAAACTGTAACTCTTCTTAAATCCAAGTCTACATTTACCCTGCACCTGCACCCAGGTAGCATAATGTGGCTAGAGAAAAACTCACAGCCATGAAAGTGAGACCAGTCAGTGCTCTGGTCTCACTTTAAATTAATGACCATCAACTTCAATGAGGCCTTAATGTTGCCAGGCCACCATGCTAGATGTCTCCAGACCATCCATTCTCTCACTATCCTCCTTGACTATTTTATTTATTTCTTCTTAATTGCCTCTTCTCCTCTCTTTACGCTCAGGTTTCTACCTCATTGTGAAAACAGAAGACAGGAGCAACCAGAGGAGAGAACATCTACAGACTCCTATCACCACATTGCTGTCTTAACAGCAAGTGTTCCATTATACATTGTCCTCCCGTAGGGGCAGGGATCTACACTAGCAGTTGCTCTCTCTCTTTCTGTATTATCATTTTTTCCTCTACCACATTATTCCCACCAGCATACAAACATGCTGTTTCCCCCCATCTTAAAAATAAAAGTATTTTTTATTGACCCTCTTTCCTTTGCCACGTATCATCCCTTTTTAAGCAAAACTCTTTAAATTCTTATATATGCATGCAGTTTTTAATTTCTCTCCTTCCATCATCTGTTGTTATGGTCATCATTGAGGTAGAATTTGCACATAATCAAATTTACCGATTTGATGTGTTTTGCAAATATAGACAGTTATGTAACGACCACCACAATTAAGGTATAAAATATTTCCATCACCCCCAAAAAAGTTCCCACATGTCTGTTTATAGTCAATTTTCTCCCTTCACCCCCTTCACCCCCAGCCTCTGGTGATGAAGGGGGTGCTTTCTGCAACTATAGTTTTGCCTTTTCTATAATTTTATATAAATGGAATCATAATGTAGCCTTTTTGTCAGAAGATTTTCAGTAAGCACACCTTGTGATTTATCCTGCAGTTCTTTGCTCCTTTTAATTGTTGAGTATTATTCTACTATATCAATACATTGCAATTTGTTTATTAATTCACCAGTTGATGAGCATCTGAGCCTTCACCAATTTTTGGCTATTATGAATAAAGATGCTATAACCATTCATAAAACAGTCTTTGTGTATACATGTTTCCATTTCCCTTGGGTATATACTTACAAACGCCACTGCTGGGTCATATAATAAGTACAAATTTAACTGTGAAAGAAACTTCCAAACTGTTTTCCAAATTGGCCCTGCCCTTTTTCATTTTCAGGAAAAAGTAGAATAAGAGTTCTAGTTGGTTTACATCCTTAACAACACTGGGATTATCAGACTTTTAAAGTTTTAGTCATTTTGGTGAGAAGTAGAGGTATCTCATGATGCTTTTAATTTGCATCTATCTGATGACTAAAGATGTTGAGTGTCTTCTCATGTGCTTATTTGCTGTCATATATGTTCGTTGGTGAAATGCCTCTTCAAATACTTTGCTAATTAAAAAAAAAAAGGTTGTCTTTTTGAATCGAGTTATGAGTACTTTATGTATTCTAGACAAAAATCCTCTGTTCTATCAGATGTGAGTTTCATAAATATTTTCTCTCAGTCAGTGACTTGCATTTTTATTAGCTTAATGATATTTTTCAAAGAGCACAAGCTTTTAATTTTGATGAGGTCCAATTTATTGATAATTTATTTTCTTGATTGAAGCTTATGCTCTAAGAAATTTTTATTAACCCAAGATCATGAAGATACTTTTCTGGAAGCCTTATACTTTAGCTCGTATGTCTAAATCTATGATCCATTTGAAGTTAATTTTTGTTAGGGGATAAGTTTCAAGGTTTATTTTTTCTATCTAGCTGCTTATCAGTATAAGTGTTTCATTATATGTTGCATTCCCAATAGCTACCATAGATGAACAGTCCCAGCCCATTATTAAAGACTATTATTTTCTTCTGAATTACCTTAATTCCTTTGTTAAATATCAATTAATTATATATTAATATGTAGATCTCTTACTGGACCCTCTATTCTGTTCCATTGATCTATATTCCTATACTTGCACCAATACCACATTCTTTTGATTACCATAGCTTTATAATAAGTCATGAAATCAGGTAGTGTGAATCCTAAAACTTTGAGTTTTTTCTCCCAAAACTGTTTTGGCTGTTCTAGGTAATTTGCATTTTCAAATACATTTTTTAATAAGCTTGTCAATTTGTGTTTTTTTAAATCTGTTTAGGATTTTGATTAAGATTACTTTGAATCTATAGAACAATTTGGGAAGAATAAGTATTTTAATAACATTGAATTTCCCAATCCATCAATGTAGTATATTTTTCATTTATTTATGATTCTTTAATTTTTCTCAACAATGTTTGAAGTTTTCATTTACAGGTATTACACATATTTTGTTAAATTTATTTCTCAATATTTTATGTTTTGATGCTGTCATAAAAGGTATTTTAAAAAATTTAATTTCTAATTGCTCATTACTGGTATACAAAATACAATTGAGTGTTGTATATTGATTTTGCATCTTGCAACTTTGCTGAATTTACTTATTAATATTTCTTTTAGTTATTTTATATATACCTTAGGATATTATGTTATCTGCAAATAATGGAAGTTTTACTTCTTATTTTCTTCTACATGCTTTTTACTTATGTTTCTTGCCTTATTGTATTGTCTAAAACCTCTACTTCAAAGTTAAGCTGAAGGACTGAAAGTGGAATCTTCGTCTGGTTCCTGATTTTAAGGGGAATACAGTGAGTCAATCTTTCATTGTTAAGGATGATGTAAGCTGTTTTTGTATATGTTCTTTATCAAGTTGAGAAAGTTCCCCCATATTCCCAGTACAGGGATTGCTGTGAAGGAATTTTCTTAAATGATTTTTCAGCATCCTCTGAGATGATCATATAATTCTTATTTTAGTCCATTAATGTGGTGTATTTACATTGATTTTTGTTTGTTTTTGTAAAAATTGTGGTATAAAAACACCAAATTTTTCCTACATTAATTGATTGTTGAATGTTAAACCAACTTTGGATTTCTGGTATAAATCCCCACTTGAATTGTGATAAGTTATTATTTTTTATATATTGCTGAATTCAATTTTCTAAAAATTTTATAAAGGAGTTTTGCATATATTCATGGGGAATACTGGCCTGTAGGGTTTTGGAGTTTTCAAAATATCTTTCTCTGGTTTTAGTATTTGGGTTAATGCTTGCCTCATAAGATGAGTGGGGAAGTGTTTCCTCCTCTTCTATTTTTTGAAAGAATTTAAGTAGAATTGGTACCAATTCTTTAAGTGTTTAGTTCAATTGACCACTAATGCCATATGGGTCTGGTGTTTTCATTGTGGAAAGGTTTTTAACTATGAATTGAACCTCTTTAGCAGATACAGGGCTATTCAAGCTATCTATATTTGCTTGAATGAGATTTGGTAGTTTGTGTCTTTGAAGCAATTTTTTTCATTTCACCTAAGTCATTAAATATATTGGCAGACACTTTTTCATAACAGTCCCTTATTATCATTTTAATGTCTTGGGATCTGTGTGATCCCTTCTTTTTTATTCTTCATATTGGTAATTTTTGCCTTGTCTCTTTTTCTCTTGACAAACCTGGCTAGAATTTTATTGATTTATCTTTTCGAATAAGCAACTTTTTGTTTTATTCATTTCTTTATTGTTTATCTGTCTTCTACTGCATTGATTTACAATCTTATCTTTATTTTTCCTTCCTTTGGGTTTAGTTTGTTCTTTTTATCTAGTATTAGGTAGAAGTTTTAGATTATTCATTTTAGGCCTTTCTTATTTTTTGACATAAGCATTTATTGCTTTGAATTTTTTCTAAACAATTTTTATGATATCCTACTTCTTTTGACTCATTGTGTTCCATTTTCTAATTTCTCTTGTGGTTTATTTTTTGACCTATGGGTTATTTAGAAATGTATGTTCAGTTTCCAAATACTTCAGAATTTTTTCAGATATACTTTTCTTATTGATTTTTACTTTAAATCCATTGTAGTCAAAGAATATACTCTATATGATTTCAATCCTTTCTAACCTATTAAACTTGTTTCATGACTGGGCATGATTATGTTGGTAAATGTTTCACGTGTACTGGAAAAGAATATGTATTCTGTTGTTAGTGAATGAAAGGTTCTGTAAATTTGAAGTAAATTAAGTGGTTGATAGTGTTGTTCTGGTCTTCTGCCTCCTTTCTAAATTTGTTTTTACTTTTTCTGTCAATTACTGAGAGAGGAATTTCAAATTTCCACTTATAATTGTGGATTTTTGTACTTCTCCTTTTAGTCCTATCATTTTTTGCCTCATTTATTTTGATGCTCTATTTAATAGCGCACTTAATAGTGCATATATATTTTGATTGTTATGTCCTGTTGATTAATTGATCCCTTGAACATTATCAAATCATTTCTTTATTTTTGGTAAGATTCCCTGTTCTGAAGTCTTTTTCTGAAGAGAATATAGCCACTCTAGCTTTCTTTCCATCAGTGTTTTACATGTTATATATTTTTCATCCTTTTACTTTATTCTATGTAATCTTACATAGGTTGATATGTTAAAAATCTATTTTTAAAGTGATTTTTTTATATACAGCATACAATTGGGTCTTGCTTTTTATTTAGTATGTTAATCTCTGCCTTATTATTGGAGTGTTTAGGACACTTATATTAATATGGTTGGGTTTATTTTTTTATTTTATTTTATTTTTTTCTATTTATAGTAGAAATGGGGTCTCACTCTTGCTCAGGCTGGTTTCGAACTCCTGACCTCGAGCAATCCGCCCGCCTCAGCCTCCCAGAGTGCTAAGATTACAGGCGTGAGCCACCGCTCCTGGCCTTGGTTGGGTTTAAATCTATCATCTTGCTGTTTGTTTTCTATGTCCTATCTGTTAGTTTCCCTCACCTGCTGCCTGGCCCTGGCAACTACCATTCTACTCCGGTTTTATGGATTTGACTTTTTAAGATTTCACATATAAGTGAGATCATATATTATTTGTCTTTCTGTCAGGCTTATTTCACTTAGCTTAGTGCCCTCCAGTCTCGTCTGTGTTGTCACACATGACAGGATTTCCTTCCTTTTTATGACTGAATAATATTCCATTATATCTATGTGTTATAATGTGACATATCTATAATGTGATGTATCTATAATGTAATATCTATATGTGTGTATATATATATATACCACATACATATTCTTTATCCATTCACCCATGGGTAGACATATAGGCTGTTCCCATATCTTGGCTATTTTGAACAATGGTGCAATGAACATGAGGGTACAGATATCTCTTTAAGATACTGGTTTCACTTCCTTCAGATATATACTCAGAGAGGGATTGCTGGATTATATTTTAATTTTTTGAGAAATCTCCATACTGTTTTTCATAAAGCTGTACCAATTTACATTCCTAGCAACAGTGCACAAAATTTCCCTTTCTTTCCTTCTCTCCAGCACTTGTTACCCCTTGGATTTTTTCGATGATAGCCATTCTAACAGGTGTGAGGCGATATCTCATTGTGGTTTCAATTTTCATTTCCCTGATAATTTTATCTCCACTATTGGTTTGTTAGCTATATTTCTTTTATTTTTCCAAAAATTAATGGTTGTTCTAGGGCTTACAGTATATATCTTTAACATATCACAGTCTACTTTCAAAAAATATTATATCATTTCATGTATAGTCTAAGAACGTCATAACAGTGTATTTCCAAATCCCCCCTCCCTCCTTTGTGCTATTGTTCTTAGGCATTTCGCTTCTATGTAAGCTATAAACCCTATAATACAATGTTGTTAATTTTGCTATTAACAAAAGAGAAAAAAACTTTTATATTTATCCATATATTTACGACTTTTGGCACTCTTCATTTCTTCATGTAGACCCAGGAATCCTTTATTTCTTATTGTATAGGGCTACTGGCAATAAACTTCCTCAGCTTTTGTTGGTCTTTTTAAAAAAATTATGGTAAGAACACTTAACATGAGATCTGCCCTCTTAACAAATTTTTAAGTGTACAATACCGTATCGTTAACTCTAGGCACAATGTTGAATAACAGATCTTTAGAACTTAATCATCCTGTATAACTGGAAGTTTATACTCATTGAATAGCAACTCCTTCCCCCTGTTGATCATAAAAGGGTTTTATTTGACCTTTACTTTTGAAACATATTTTTATGTGCATACGGTTCTGAGTTGACAAGTTTTTTTGCTTTTGTTTTTGCTTTCTGACAGCCCTTTAAAGATGTTCTGTTGTCTTCTAACTCGGGTGATTTCTGATAAGTCTGCTGTCATTCTTCATCTTTGTTTTTCTTTATGTAACGTGTCCCTTTCCCCTGGTTTCTTTAAGGATTTTTCTCATTATTAATAGATTTCAACAATTTGATAATGATGTACTTAAAGTGGTTTAATTTATAGTTTATTCTGCTTGGGGATTTTTGGATCTAGGGGATTTTTGGATCTATGGGTTTTTTATTTTTAACACATTTGTAATTTGGGGGTCATTATTTCAATGATATATTATCACCCTATCTCTTCCCCAAGTCTCCTCTCCTTCTGGGGCTCCAGTTCTATGAATATCAGACACTTTCAATAGTCCCACAACTCCCTAAGCTTGTGTGGGGTTTTTACTCAGTGTGTTTTCCTCTCTGTGCCTCATGTTGGTTACTTTCTATAGCAGTGCATTCAAATTATCTTTTCTGGTATTGTGTTTTTTACCTCGAGAAGTTTTATTTGTCTCTTTTTTATCTTCTGTTTTTCTTCTCATAAGGTTTATGTTTCTCTTTATATCTCGACCATATTTATAAGATTTATAGTATTTGTTTTAATGTTCTTGATTATGAATTTCATGATCTCTGTCTTTTCTGGGTCTGTTTCTATCAATTGCTTTTTATTCTGGTGATGAGTAATATTTTTCTGCTGCTTTGAAGGCCTGGTAATTTTTAAGTGGATACAGAATTGTGAATTTTGCTTTATTTGCTACTGGCTTTTATTGTATTTCTTTAAAGATTATTGAGGCTATTTCTTCCCTGACTTCCAGTTGAGGCACTTATGGATCATTTTGAGGACTGATTTTAAGCTTTTTAAGTGTGGGTCCAAAGAAGTCATTATTTCGGGACTAATTTTTAGTCCCGAAATAAAGGACATGACTTTTATGAGCGCTCTAAGGTATTATGGAGTCTCTAAGTAAACCTGTTTATCACTTAGGTCTATATAAAATTAGTCATGAATTCTCAAAATTTTCTTAGTGTGGGGCCTACTCGGATGAAATGAAACTTGTGTGAAAATGTGCCTGGAATTCTGTTTTTATTCAGATGAGGCCAAGAGACCAGGAGACAATTGCCATTGAAAAGATGGCTTTTTACATTTCCCAAGAGGAAGGAGCACGCCATGCCACAGGGGCTGTGTGGGGAAGTGTGAGGTCAGTTGGGAGGCAGACAAAGTGAGGGGAAAGCGTGGTCAAAAGTCTCCATGGTAATTTTCATGGGAAGGGACAGGAGAGGCAGGGTAAGCTGCTGAGCAGGTTTAAAATCGGATTATTTGAATAATTTCAGTGGGCTCTGGGCTATTGGGGTGGTCCTTAGTTGTCTACTATTAATACATGGTCCTGGGGTGATTAGGGCAGAGGAATATGGCCTCCTGGAGGGTAAAAGCCAGATGAGGTTTGACTGGTTTGCATATGGAAGACGTGCTTCAGACAAGCTGTTTGCTATCTCTAGGAAATGTCAAAGCATCATAAAATGCAGAAAATAAAAAAACATGATTAATACACAACTACAAGAAGCTTACCCAACTCACAGAGACTTGTCTTCATCAGGGAATGAGAGGGGGAGATAGAATGATGCCTGCTGAATTTGGTACAGTTATGGGTCCAGAGGCCAGGACCAGAACCAGTGCTGTGAATGAGCCAGCATTGTTTTCTCCATTTTGAGGAGATGTTTTCAGAAATTATGAAAATTACTGATGGCATCAACTCCATGATCAGAAAAGCAATCATGTTGGCATGCGTGTGCTCTGGACAATATATGAGGAATAGATGGCGTTGCAGAGGGATGGCCACTGAGAAATGTAGGGCTCTTCCTTGTTATCATGTATAATCAACCAGAATTTAAGAAAAAAATATTTGACTGTGCGGCCGGGCGCGGTGGCTCAAGCCTGTAATCCTAGCTCTCTGGGAGGCCGAGGTGGGCGGATCGTTTGAGCTCAGGAGTTCGAGACCAGCCTGAGCAAGAGNCAGCCTGAGCAAGAGCGAGACCCCATCTCTACTATAAATAGAAAGAAATTAATTGGCCAACTAAAATATATATATAGAAAAAAAAAATTAGCCGGGCATGGTGGCACATGCCTGTAGTCCCAGCTACTTGGGAGGCTGAGGCAGAAGGATCGCTTGAGCCCAGGAGTTTGAGGTTGCTGTGAGCTAGGCTGACGCCACGGCACTCACTCTAGCCTGGGCAATAAAGTGAGACTCTGTCTCAAAAAAAAAAAAAAAAAAAAAATATTTGACTGTAAGCACTTGTTAGGAAATCTGCCAGCACCAGCCAGAGCTAGAACTAATGGATGTCAAGATAAAGGCAAATTTAAGTGAATATAACTTGCTTAAAGTTAGAGGATTACTAGGGAAGCTCAGACAAGGATTTATGCATTTAAAAGACAGAGGGGTATACCAGGCTACTTTCCAAGGACTTTAAACATCAAATAACAGATTTTTTTCATACTCTAGCAGTTTCTTTTGCAAAAGGAGGGAACACTCCTTATAAGATGTTATTTGTAATGCACAGATAGCTAGATGACAAAACCTTTCAAATCTAAGACTCTGTGGTACTATTATTTATCCGTGCGTAAGTGTGTGTGTGTGTTTGTGGGGGGTACACTGTGTGTAAAGTGCCAGCTGCAGCTGTTTATGACTCTGAGAATGGCTTCTCTTCTCTGTGCGGTGGCTTTCCACTCTACAGACTCTCCACTAACACAGAATCTGTAGCAGAAGGAAGGAGTTTATAGCCTGCTCTGACTTTCTTGTTGCTGATGTTGTTTAATGTGAGATTGGGGTGGGGAGGGAGGGCAAAGGAGACATGTCTCAGCTGGGAGCAACCTCCAGGGAGGAAGCACATGTCCTTCCTAGAAAGGTCCATGATTCCCTGAACTGTCCTCCCATGGTGTGAGAAGCACCCCCAGCTGCAGGAGACCAGGATTTTACTGTTCATTTTATGCTGTTTTTTTGTTTTTTTTTTTTTTTTTTTTTTACG
>VSMD01105990.1:0-15080 GCA_008750895.1 Mirza zaza
TCATAGGGAAGATTTTATGCTCAGAAAGTTAATTTTTTTCCTTCAATGTTCCATACATTTTTTTTGTGTGGGGGGAGGTTTCAAAGTGTTCAATGCAAAGTTTTCAGTGTCAGTTTACAGATTAATTGGTCTGTATGTACACACTGTATATACATACAGATTGCTGCTAGAAATTTAATGGTTTCATATTTTAATTTTTTAAATCATCTTCAAAATTTTTTAGGTAACTTAGAAATGGATGCTAATGAACATTTGTATTTGTATACTACTTTGTAGTTTATAGAACACCTGCATGTATGTCTCGTTTCAGCATTTATTTTTCCTATTAGAGGGGATTTGAGTGGGCACAGGGTTTTTGTTAGAACGAATGCAGAAAAGCCCTGTTTAACATTATCTCTTTCTAGAAATGGATGTGAGCTACAGTATATTTGATGCAAGATGCTCAGAGAATTTCTGTAAAAGCATATTCATTCTTTTATAATATAGAAGATACCCTGTTTCCTGCTCCATGCAAAACTGCTATATTGTAATCTATTTTTCTGATTCTTAGGGCCATATTAATTATATGGATTTTAGAGAATAGTGAATGGTTCAAGTAATTGAACTTATGTTTTGTAGATCTTATTGTTCTTCTAAAATGTTAGTCATCACTTCCCCACTCTCCTAAAGAAGGGAAAAGGGAGGATTTTATATTTTTTTCCATTTCATATGGCTAGACTGCAGAAGCCTCATGTTTAAGATCTGTCTTTCTTCTGCCTATTATGAATAATATGTTTAAAACCTGAAGAGAAGAGTTTTCTCTCTCAAAAATAGCTCCTATTCCTAAATGAGTACTTCTCTGCAACTAAACTTTGCCATTAAATCTTCCAACACTTTATAAGTTCTAATGAAGAAATATTTATTTACCTGAAGATGTAAATAGTGACAACAGATCTTATACATCTTAAAATGTATAAGATCTCAACTGATAATAGATCCCTTGCTTTGGGAGATTATTGTGTGAAGTATAAAAAATATGAATATTTGAAAAATAGAATATGAATATGATATAGAGCATCTTTCTCTTTTATAAATTTGCATGTTTATGAGAACTTGAGCTAATGTGTAAATAATTTAGGCATATGATTTCAAATACATTCTTAGCTTTAGTTTCAATAAGAATAATTTTGCTTTTCTTAAATTTTTAACAAATATTATTTGTATTTAATACATTTCCTGAAAGAAGCCCACCAAGTAAGTTTTCCAGGCAGTATAGAACCACAAAAAGTCAAGAGAATTTGCCACTGATTGCCTTTATTTGCTTATTTGTTAGGTAGTTTGTTTTATAAATGCTTGAAGATTATAAATATGTCATATGTGAACAATATTCTTTTGTATTAACTTATATTTCTTCACTGGAATCAGTCTTGTTATATTAAAGTGTAAAAATATTTCTACGAATTGTTTAAGAAAAGTATGTTTAAGTTGGTGGTGTGTTATAAAACTATTCACTAATGTTATGTCAACTCTTTGTTCTTAGAATTCACTCGTTTCAATATGGGTGTTCATAAGGCATTGCAAATATTAAGGAACAAAGTGGACTTGCAGCATTTCTGTGGATATGTCACCATGTTGAGTGCTTCTAGCCAACTTATAAATAGAAAACTCAGTGATGCTTCTGATGAGAGAGGTTAGCCAATAGTTCTTTGAATTAAGATAATTGTTTTTGAGTTTAATACAACCTTAATATATAAAAAGTAGCAGACCTTTGCAGGGATGTCGAATTATTTAATATTTAATGTCCTTTCACTGAAGGATAAGAAAATATTTTGTAACATCATTTGGACAAATATCAGTTGTTCAAATGCAGAAAATAGGGTTGGAATACAGAATGGATTTTGTTCTTTTAGCCCTTTACCGTCACATCTGTGTTTATAGGCTTTGAGTTAAGTTAGTTTTATAGGGTGATGATTTCAAAACTCAAGAATGACTCTTGGTAAAAATGTTTCCAAAATAGACTGTGGGAATAGTTTTTCTCTTTCAACTTTTCTCTTTCTGTCAAAGGCACCATTGTCTTAGTTACCCAGGCCTAAAATCTATGTCTCATCCTTTTCTTTTTTCTGCTATGTCCATTTAGTTTCCAAGTTCTGTGAATTAGACTTTAGAAATGTCTCCCATTTATTTCTTCCCCTCTCTTCTTTTTTAGTTCTCTATAACTGCTATTCTAGTCTGGGTACCTTACTCATGTATTATTGCACTCATTCCCTGCTTAGCCTTCTTGCCTTCTTCTTGTCTCTCCAATCTGTCCTGCATATTGACAATAGCTAATTTTCATTAGATACTGCTTTCTTTTCCATTTGAAAGTCCATTTTCAAATCACTTTTTCTTGCAGATTGTTTCTGCTCTAGCATAATTATTGGCTTATATGTGGCTTTGATTGCCATGATGCTGGCTCTTGTTCATTGACCCTGGGAGACCTCTCAATTCAAATGTCTACCAGTGATTAACAATATTCCATGAGCCTCTTAGTTTGGAATCCTGAGAAAATGTGGTTGATTTCTAGCCATCCAGTGAATTAGATTGGCTCCCTTTGTGACAGATATCTACTTCTGGATCATTTATCTTTGGCCAGAGGAGGAGGGTAGCTTTCAATAGTTGACTGCTAAATATTGCAGGGGCATTTTGTAGAGAAGAGGGCTATGACTTAGGCAGTCATTTCAAAGCATGTCTACTACAGCTGACATTTTTTATGTCATTTATTCCACAAACATTTATGGAATACCTGCTTAGATGCTGAAGATATTTAAATTAATTAGACCAGATTTTATTCCAAAGACAAATCCTAGAAGGGAGACAAACAACAGAATCGGCTTACAGTGTGATGTTAATGACAGTAATAGGGATCTGCTTTAACTGCAAACGCAGCACAGAGAAGTAATATCTCAGCCCTGTTGAGCTACCAGAGAAGGCCTCTTAGAGAAAGTGAAGTCTGAACTGAGTTTTGGAAAATGAAAAGTTAGCTAGACAAAAGATGAATATTGTTTTTTTTTTGGGGGGGGGGAGTACTAGCCTTTCAGGCAGAGGGAATTAGGAAACTCATCATGGCCAAAAGAAAGGATTTGTTGGATAGCAGTAGAAGATAAGAGTAGAGAGTTAGGTAAGGTCTAAGAGATCTTGGAGGATTTTATATGTTGAAAGCCCTGAGGAGTCAAAAAAGAATTCTGAAGAGGATTAACATAACAGACTGAATATTTCTATGGGGATATAAACAGCTTTAATAATGATCTAAGTGAAAGGTCTAATTTTGTGTCCTGCTTTCTGAATTTTGATTTCCTGAGGCTAGAGTTGCTCAGCCTCAGCACTATTTGCATTTTGAGCTGGGTATTTGAGCTGCATTTTGAGCTCAGCACTATTTGCATTTTGTCATGAAGGATTGTCCTGGATGTTTGGCATCTGTGGATATGAATAGCATCCTGTCTCCAGTCATGTCCCTTGGGGGTCAAAATTGCATCCCTGGTTTGGAAACACTTTAGGCCAGGGATTATTCTTTTTTTCCCCCACATAATCATTGCTATTGCCTAAAGTCTTTCTTTATGGTAAGACTGATGTATTGACAACTTCTGCTAATTCCCAGAATCCTAATACTGTATATTCCCTTTAATTATAAGGAGAACCTGATTTAGCTTCTGGCTCAGATGTAAACGGGAGTACAGAATCATTTGAAATGGTCATTGAGGAAGCAACTATAGATTCAGCAACAAAGCAAATCTCTGGTAAGGTGTTAAAACTTTTTTATAATTTTATTAGACTAATTTTGGGGGTTTAACTTTTCTAAGTCAAGTTATTTGCATGTCATTTTTCTATTATTATCCATAATGGACTTTTTAATAAGAGTTTTCTAGGAAACAGTTTTATATACTTAACACAAGTAGTATAAAATGACTTGAAAATAATAAATTTCATTATTCCTGTGTTAAATATTTTGATTCATTCTTTCATCTTGCACATGTCTCACAGTATTCTTTTTGGGGCACATGATTACTTTGAACATTGGATGAAAGCTATGTACCTTCTCCCCAGACACAAGTACCTACTCAAAAAACATATTATCCTGTTACAGAGATTAACTAGCCCCTTTTGAGTACCCATTCTCTGCCAAGCCCATTGCTGGATATCACTGGGGCAGGAGGAATCTATGAACCTCAGGTCAAGAAACCTTGTCAGTCATATGACATACATAAATATATATGATTTTAAAAATAAGTTTACGTATCCTTTTTTAGGTGCCACAACAGAAGCAGATTGGGTTCCTCTCGAGCTGTGTTTTGGAATTCCACTGTTTAGTTCCGATCTAAACCAGAAAGTTTGTAGGAAAATTGCTACACATGGCCTTTGCAGAAAAGAGAGGTGAGGTTTATATTCATTACAATCTTTTCATCTACTTGACTTTTAGGCTGTCGGTGAATAGTTACTATATCTTGCTTTCTTTTATTCCATTCATGAATATAGTAATTGACCTGTATATATTTGTTCAGATTGCTAGTTTAAGGGTTTTGCTATATTTTTCAAAATTAAATTTCACTAGATCAGAAAGCAGTCACAAACATTTTGGGCACATATTTTGGTTAATTATATTTACTTAGTTACCCAGGTTTGGTGAGGTTGTGGTGAAATGGGCATGTTTATATGGAATATGAACTGAGTTTTTAAAATAAATATAAACATATATATATATATCTGTAGAAAATTTTTCTTGTGTACTTCTCTTGCTCTTAACATACCCTCAAGTTATATTAATAGTGATTATCTCTTGTAGTGGAATTATAGCAACTCTTCAACATTTCTTTACTTTCTATATTTTCTAAAATGAGAAATGATGCATAGGTTCAGAGATGACACATAGGTTTTATCTCATGCCAGTTCTGATCTGTTGGGAATGGCTGCTAAGAGGCAATGTTGTAAAATTCTGAGACGAAAGATGGATTAGTAGGAAAGAATATCATTGAATCTAATTGTCATGATGCTTGACTTGGAAGGGTAATATCCACAGATCTCCTAGACTTCTCTCCTCTCCAACCCCATATCCCAAGTTCTCAAGCAACTCCTTGACTTCTTGATTTAGGAAAACAAAGTTGGATAGCAATTCATTTGCTTGGCTTAATGTAGCTTATATCAGAAAATTAAAAGTACTTAATTAACAATTTTAACATCTGTCCTCTGAAAATAAAATAACTAACATACGTGAATAAAAAGTAGAAATACTATGGAACTTTAAAAATTGCCACCAAAATTTTTACCGATTTACATATATGAGAAAATATTTCTTTTAGGTGGGCTGATGTGTGTTAAACCTGTCAGATGTTCTATCAGGTTGTCTTTTAAAATTATTTTGGCTATTTGAAGTGGTTTGTGTCAATAGTTGTGAAGTGCCTAAATCTTCATTTAAAAGTTTTCTTTCATTTAACATTTAAATTTACTAATAGTTGAAATGTTTGTTTTTAAACAGTAACTTCAATTTTATTTATATTAATATAGTATGTTTTATTTCATAATCACCTTTTCGTGCATTATTACTCCCTATTATTAAAATAAGCAGATATTTTATTGATGAAAAGCATTGAAATTGATTTTTAAAATTTTTAATGTGATTAATCAGGATGCAAATACATAAATTGCTAAACTTAAACTCTTGTGAGGTATTCTTACTATTATGTTTATTTTAAACTTTTTCTCTCCCTTTTTGTTTTTAGCCTTCAAAACCTCTTACATTCCAGTAGAAAACTTTCTCTACAAGTCCTTAACTTTGTTCACTCATTCCAGGTAACGGAAAACAAAAAGTCCAAATGATACTCGTATAGACCTAATATGTATGCAAGACACTTTGATGTTTGTTTTTCAGTCTCCACAGCAGCAAGATTTGAAATAAGCATTAATTTCATTTTGTAAGTGAAGACTCTGAGGTTCAAGAAGTTAATTTGCTTGCACGTCTCATTGTCCAGGTCTTCAGAGACCAAAGCTTGATCTCCTTGTTTTGTGTCAGTGCTTTATTCAACAGAAATGTGTTAAGCATCTGTTATGGGCTGTGCACCCATGCTGGGTGCTGGTTCTTGGTTATGGTGTACTCCATTAATGATTGCAGTATTACCCACTGCCAAGAAGGGGTTGTCTGCTGTGACAGTGAAGGCCAGTGCTGTAGACCTTTTGTCTTCCCCACAAGGAAAGAAAGGATATTGTAGACTTGATTTGTATATAAACTTTTAGAATGGAATATTTCTGTTCAGAATATCTGGTTTGACATTATGAAATCATTTTGGAATTTTATTTCATTCATTCATTTAATAAAACTGGAGTCTACTCTATGCCAGATCCTTTCTGGGTGCTAGGGAAATAGTGGTATGTATATACGACACTTAGGGGAGCTTATAGTGTTGTATGAGACAGTAGTCAAATAAACATCAAAATACATAAGTAATTATACATTTTACTTTGGAGGAGCCAAACCTGCATTCCATTATGATGGAATCTGCAGGTTGACCTAATTGAAATGGTGGGAGATAATATGTGCGCCAAAACCTAAGTGATGGAAAAGTATTCCAGGCAGAGCTTAGTAGGTACATAGGTCCTATGTCAGGGAAGTGTTCAGTGTACAAGGAAACAAAGCAAGGCCAGTGTGGCAGAAGCCTTGTGAAAGAGGGGTAGTGGCAAGAGGTGAGGTTGAAGAGGAGATCAGGGCCATGGTGTGGAGGGTCTTCTGCCATTATGTTCAGGATTTTGTATAATATACTGAGTGCAAAGAGAAATGATTAAAGTCTTTTAAACAGAGGAGAGTCATTTCTGATTGATTGTTTTAAAATATTAATTACTCTTTGGAGAATAGTTCAGAAAGGGACAAGGGTAGAAATTAAGTTCAGTTTGGCGGCTATTAAAATAGCCTAAGCAAGAGATGCTGTTATTTGAATACCTGTTTTCATGAAAACACCAAATTTTGGATGGATCCTCAATAAGGTTTTGTTTATTACACGTATATACTGGGATAAATTATGTATATATCAAAAATAGAAATTTTATAAGGATGCAATAAATAGAGAAATTCCAAAATTCTTTCAATACTGTACTTTGGAATGAGTGCCCCATTTTGGAGATCACTGGCCTTGACTATGGCTAATGAATAAAGTAAACTAATTTGGGATATAGTTTGGAGATAGACTGATAAAACTTGATGGTGAATTAAATGTGAGGAAAAGATTTGGCATGTGAAAGGAGGGAGGGATCAAGAGTGATTCTCATATTTCTTGATTAACCCAACGTGTAGAGTAGAGAAGCCTGGGGCAGAAGAGGTGGGGGAAATTTTGGGAGTTCGCTGGTAGACATGCCAAGTTTAGAATGCAAAGGGAAACATATGAGAGGAGATGCCAGATAGATGGATGTTTGAGCCTGGGGTTCTGGGGAGAAGTCTGTGCTGAATATATGAATCTGAGAAGTAGATAGATTGTTCTGGTGCTTAGTGTCATGTTAGTTATTTTAGAAATTTTCTCCTGTTAAGTAAAACTTTAAGGTAGATTCAGTCTTCTAAGAATTAACTCTTTCTTATCTCATAGTTTCATAGCCCATTATTTCTGTTTATTTCAAAGCACTTAACTACAGTCTGACTTGTATTAGTCACTTTTGCATATATTAATTGATTATTGAGGCTTATCAGGTCATTGATTTTTGGGGGCGCTCTATGAGGTTCTTTACATCTGCTGTAGTGCTTTGCATTCCATAAACATTTCTTAGGTAATCAAGGTCCATATTTCTCATTAGTTATATTAAGTGGTTTTGTAAACTATTGAATATAGATTATTTCTCTTGTTTCTTGATCTTTTAGGAAGGTGCTTCAACACTGGATGTTCATGCAGAGCCCAGTTTTTCGAGTTTGCTTTCACAGTCATCTTACGCCGATATGGGAGTTCCACTTCCTGCAAAAAACTTAATATTTAAAGATGGCATCTTATCAGAATGGAGTGGACAGTCACCTTCCTCACTTCTTATTGCTAATCTCCATTTGCAATAATTTGGTTACACCATTTGTTGCTCACACTTTTCTGCCTTTTTCTTTCTGAACGTTATTAGCTTTATAGTGTCAGCCACTAAAAAGCACCCTGCTGCTGCAGTGCACTTCTTGCTTAACTGATAGTGAACGTTTTGGAAACATGTTCATGTTTTCTGAAGTTTTGCTCATTATTGCATATCTTATTGCAACAAAGTGCTTTTTAGCAGCCAGCACTGTATTTTTTACCTTGAGACAATCTGCATTTCTTTTATAAAACTAAGGATATACTTTATAGGCTTTACGATGACTGTTATGTTTATAAGCAGTCACTATGAAAATTGCAGTGGTAATTTTTTATATGTTAGTTTATCAAACATAAAATCTTGTTTAGTTTTATATTTTGTTACCTATACTTTAGGAGATCAAGGGAAGAGAGAGAACTCTTCCTCTGAAAAGGCTTCTTGGTACTTAAAGTAGTAAAACTATAAAACAATAAACATCCAGTATTGAGAGATGATATGATGGGGCATTAAGAACTCCTGTGGATGTCTGTGAATTATGTACATCAGTTGGACGTTGTTGAAGGTATGTAAATCTGCATAGTTATGTATAATTTAACCTTGATACGGTCTTAGACTATGACTATTCAGTGACATCTCATAAGAAGCTTTGGAAAACATTCTATTTTTAAACACTGTTTATATGTGGACTTCTGTTGTCACTCACTTTGGGCTTTATATTTTCATAGAGTCTTTATGGAAAAAAATAGAATTTATTTTCCACTCTGGTAGCTGCAGCTGCTGCACGCTTTCACCCTGATTTATTTTTTGTTTCTTAGCTTTGATGTTTTCAAACCAAGGATTGTGATTTTAGATTAGAATGACATATTAGAAGCATTAAGGCTGTGTCTTTGGATCAGAACATTTTAGTGATAAACCTACTTTGAAGACATAGTCTTAAAGGCAATCTGGATCTTAAATTTATGTGAATAGTTTTTTAAGAAATGATAAAGAAAAGTTGACTAATTTCAAAGTGTTTCTTGAGTCATTGATTCTTTTAGTATCACCAATGTTAATTAGAATAATTGGAATCACTTTTTAGACTTTTCAAGTTACCTGGCTTGGGAAGTTTGTGCATTGTTATAGTTTAGCTCCTCTTATAGGGTAATGGTTTGCTAGTTTAAAACTGTAACCAAACTAACTGGTTAGACAAGATATATCTGAAACACTTAAAGAATTAGAAAATTTCCGAATGTTATTATATAACCTAAACATTTTTGCTGATAATTTTTGTTATTTATAGAACTGATATTTGTGTATTTAACATACTTCTGGAAATATATGCCTTTCTTAAAACTGTTATCATAACCATGTATTCAATACCATGGCCTATCTATAGAATTGAATATTTTGGACCAGGTTATCTGTGGCACAGTCAGTGCTGTGTTCGGGGTAAATGCAGTAGCATCTAGTTTTCTACTTTGTCCTATAGAAGGTAGAAACCATGTGTATGTTATGTTTGTCCATAAAAGGAAAATACATACTAATATTAAAATAATTTCTTATGACTGTGAATCATTTATTTTTCCAATAATTGATATTGTACATTCCTGGCACTATTAGGTATGTATGTATGTATGTAACTTTTACGGTTTTTCAACTCAAAGTTGTAAGTATTTTATTTGATCAGGGCTCTTTAATCTCATTTTAATTTGCTTTGTCTGAATTAACTGTAGTTATTTTATTTATTCCTGTATTAACAATATAAAGAAACCAACTGTAATAACATGTACACTAATAAAGAATTGAACATTTGTAGTTGTTGGCCGTGAACCAGTTGGTGAGTTTAAAGCTTAAAATATGGTAGTGATTTGCTGCTATACTTCCTTTGAGAAATAATGAAAGAAGAAATAGAATCTAATAATGATCATGAATTTTAGGGAAAGTACTGAAAAAATATGGGGTCAACTCTGGTTTCTTGTGTTGAGTGAGGAAAGAGTAATCATCTTATTCCTAGCTGAAGACCTCTCATACTCTTAAGGAGGGAGAATCTGCATTTGTAGAGTTCTTAGCAAAATGTGAAATGCTGATGTTTGTGCTTTATGTAAGAATTTGCCTTTGTTTTATTCATACATGAAAACATGTAATCCCTTAAATCTTACAAGTGTTAATCCAATTCAACAAGAAGGTAAAGTTAAAATGTAGACTTCATTATTTGCCAAAGAAGATTCATGAAAAATTTTTATTCAATTACTTTACAAATATTTCAAGAAATTACATTTGGCTAAAAGGGACACAGAATTTAGTATGGTATAATTTTACCTCTAAATGCATCTAAAGAAATGCAACTTCATATCATTTTAAAAAATACAGGCTTCTGATCTCCTTCCTTTCTTTTTTTAATATGTAACTAGATGATTTTGTATTTGTCTTTTGGGGGAGTAGTATTGGTTTCTTTTACTTGATGTTTTTGGTTTTCTCTGTAATTCATGTTTCTTTTTTGTGTTCAGTGTTTCAAATACAATTTGTATTTAAAAATTTTAAAGTACCAAAACTGTAACTGAATACAGTGAGTTGTTTTCTGTTAGGATGTTGATATTATACAATGAAATGTATAAAGTGTTGTCAATTTGATTATTGACACATATAACATGTTTACAAATAAACTGTGGTGTTGATCAAATTACTATGAAAATGTGTTTAATCTCCTGAAAGTTCCAAGTTCCTTTCTTAATTTTAAATACAACCATGCTTTCAGTGCTGTGGTTTTCCCATACTTTTATATATATATATATATATATAATTTTGTAGTAATTTCAAATTTATAGAAAAGTAGCAAAGATAGTCCAGAGATGTTTCCTATACCCTTCGCTGAGCTTCCCCTAATGTAAACTATTGGGACATCTGTTAAAACTCAGAAATTGTTATAACATTGTTACCATACTATTTTCTAATCTACAGACTTGATTTGACTTTCACTAGTTCTTGCACTAATGTCCTTCTGTTTCAGGATCCAGTCCAGGATATCACATTGCGTTTATTTAGTCAACAGTGACTCTAAGTCTCCTCCAGTATGTGACAGTTTCCCAGCCTTTCGTGACCCTAACATTGTAAAGAGTACTACTAAGTTAGTTACTTTGTAGGATGTCTTTGACTTGGGTTTATCTGACGTTTCCTCATGATTTGATTGAGGCTATGCTTACGAGAAAGGATATGACAGAGGTGATGTGCCCTTCTCGTTAGTGTATCATATCATGGGGTACATGATGTCAGTATGTATCACTGGTGATGTTCCTTCATTGGCTAAGATGGTGTCTGCTCAGTTTTCCCACTGTAAGATACTATTTCCCCTTTTTTAATATTCTGTTCTCCATCAGAGAGTTACTAAGTCAAGCCCTGACTACTGGTCAGTTAGGGGAGGAAAATTTAGTTTCATTTCTTGGACGGAGGAGTATCTATCATATTATTTAGAATTCTTTTTTAAAGAAAATTCTTTCTCCTATTTATTTAGTTGATCATTTATATTAATATGGGTTCATGGCTACTTATTTTATCCTTTAGATTAAAAGCCAATGCTGTTACTTATTTTGTTGTGCAAATTGTTTTAGCTTTGACGATTGGGAACTCTTTGGGATTGGCTTCTAAATCCTTTTGACATGTCTTTTTTTTTTTTTAAAGACCGTATACTATCTGAACTCCAGTGCTAGAGTCAACCATTTCTCCAAGGAGTCTTGGTTCTTTTTATTGAAGAGTGGTATTTAGAAACCAAGATGTGGATGTTGGGTGCTTACTACTATTGGAGTGTCATTGCTTCTGGGCCTTCCCAGTTAATTGAGCTAGGGGATATAAATATGCATACTAGCCAGTACATAGGTACACATCTCTCTATTTCTAGATCTACCTGTCTGTGTGTATATTAAGTTGAATATACTGACAATACAGTACATCCTTATTTAATGTTGTCAGTACGTTCTTGGAAACTGACTTTTAGTGAAATGATATATAGTGAAACCAGTTCTTTTCCTCATCAACATTATAATGAAATGACATAGAAGGAAACAATGTTGTTTGAAGACCTGCTGTATGAGGACCTGTGGACATTGGTAAGTCAGGACTCACTGTAATCCAGTACCACAGGGTTCATTCTAGCCTTAACTCCTTGCTTATTTTTAACTTCATTCTCTGACAATGGAAAACTTGCCTCCTTTTAGCCACAACTTATTTGTTTAACCCTAGTATACTTATAAAGAAGTTTCAGAATAGTAATTTATACCTGTGTGAGAAACAAATTGACCAACTAGAATATAGTGTTTAAGTGCTTTTTTTGTTAAGCCTTACAGTATCCAGTCAAAACCCTATTTTTCAAAGCAACTTAGTTTGGCTCCTTTTATTCCTTCATTGAAGTTATGTCATATATTTATAAAACAGATTCCTTTGTCACACTCTGCATTCCATCTAGGATTCTCTGACATCCTAGTTGGTTTTATTTATTCATATAGTAAAACTCACTCTATGTGGGCTTTGACATATACATAGAGTCATGTCTGTCACCCCACTATGATACAGAATAATTTCATCACCCAAAAAAGTCCCCTTTGTACTCAACTACTGCTCCCACTCCTAACCCCCTGACAACCACTTACCTGCTTTCTATTCCTATAATATTGCCTTTTCCAGAATGTCAGAGACATGATGGAATCATACCATTTGTAGCTTTTTGGGTCTGGCCTCTCTTGCCTAGTAAAATGTATTTTAAATTCATCTATGTTATGTGAATCAATAATTCTTTCTGTTGCTGAATACTCCATTGTGTGAATGTGTCAAGGTTTGTTAATCGTTTAATGATAATATACAGGTTTTAAATGTAAACAATTTATTTTGCTTTCATAAATGCCTACTAGTGGGATTACTTAGTCATATAGTAAGTGTATATTTAACTTTGTAAGAAACTGCCAAACTGTCTTCCAAAGTGACTCATTTTGCATTCCCACCAGCAATAAATGAAAATTCTTGTTGCAGTGGTATCTCAGTGTAACCATTTAACCATTGTGTGGTTAAAATGTTCATTTCCATAATGAAAAATGATGTTGATAATCTTTCATATACTTATTTGCCATCCATGTATCTTCTTTGGTGAGTTGTCTATTCAGATTATTTGCCTATATTTAAAACTTGGGTGGTTTTATTTTTGAGGCTTAAGAGTTGAGTATATGTTCTGAATACAAGTCTTTTATTAAACAAGTGTTTTGTAAATATTTTCTGCCAATCTGGATTGTCTTTTCATTCTTTTAAAAACAAATGTTTTTAGTTTTGATAAAGTCCATTTTCTTCTTCTTTTTTTTAAATAGATTGGGCTTTTGATGTTGTTATGGAAAAACTCATCACCAAACCCAAGGTTATGCAGATATTTTTCTATGTTTTCTACTAAATGTCATACAGTTTTATGTTTTACATTTAGATGTTTGGTCCATTTTGAACTAAATTTTGTATATAGTGTGAGGTATGTGTGAAGATTTATTTTTGCTTATCCAGTTGATACAGCTCCATTTCTTGAAAAGACTCTCTTTTCTTCATTGAAGGCTTTTACACATTTATCAAAGATAAGTTGACAAATTTATTGAGACAAAGTAGATTATGGTTGCCTGGGGTGGGAATGAGGAGAAAGCACCTTTTTGGAGTTATTGAAATGTTCTAAAATTGGATTGTGGTGATAGTTTTACAATTCTGAATGTACAAAGAATCACTGCCTTGTACACTTACATGAATTTTATTGTAGGTAAATTAGAGCTATTTTTAAAAATCAGTTGACACTTTTTGTGGGTCTATTTCTGCAGTCTCCATTCTGTTCCATTGATCAATATATCTATCCTTTCCTCAGTACCACACTGAAATTGGGTAGTATGAGTCCTCCAGCTTTGATCAGAGTTGATTTTTGGCTCTTTTATTTCCTTTGCCTCTTCTTATAAATTTTACACTCAACTTGTTAATATCTATACAAAAGCTTGCAGGGTTTTTACATCAAATTGTATAGAATCCATAGATCAAATGGGGGGGGGAGAATTGACATCTTAACAAAGATCTCCATTTATTTTTTCTGATTTCTGTGGTTGCTGTTTCGTAAGTTTTAGTGTGCATATCGTACATATATTTTGTTAGATTTCTACTTAATTCATTTTTTTGTGCTATGGGAATTTTTTTAAAATTTCAAATTGAAATAGTTCATTGCTAGTATATAGGAATATGATTAATTTTTGTATATTTCAATCTTGCTAAACTCATTTATTAGTGAGCTTTTTTTGTAGATTCTTAGAGATTTTCTACAGATATAATCATTTGTGAATAAAGACATTTTTCCTTCCCAATCTGTATGCCTTTTACTTCCTTTTCTTGCCCTATTTCACTGACTATGATTACCAGTACAATATTGTATAGGAGTTATGGGAGCAGACATGCACCATTAAGTATAATGTTAGCTGTAGATCTTTTAATAGATAACCTTTAGGTTATGGAAGTCCTCTTCTATTTCAAGTTTGCTAACTTTTTATCAGGAATGGATGTGGATTTTGTCAAATGCATTCACTGTATCCAGTGAAATAATCATTTTTTTAATTTAGGCTATTAATATGGTCTAAGTTACATTGATTGATTTTCAAATGTTGAAAATTCTATGAATAATAAATGCCCATAAATTCAGCAGTTTAGATGAAAGGGATCCTGTTCCCCAAAAGACACAAACTACCAAGACTCACTCAAGAAGAAATAGCTAACCTGAATAAAGCTATTAAAGAAATTAAATTTGTAGTTCAAAACCTTCCAAAAAAGAAAAAACCAGATGGTTTCACCAGCCAGTTCTAACAATATTTAAGAAAGAAATAATACCTATACTTCATAATCTCTTCCAGAAAACAGAAAGAAAACACTTCCTATCTCATTTTATAAAGCCAGAATTGTGTTAATACCAAAACTAGACAAAAGACATTATAGTCTCTTTCAGAAAGACTGACATAAAAATCCTCAATATTACTAAATCCAGCAATTTATAAAAGACAAAAAAACATTATTGGGGTTAT
>VSMD01105991.1:0-15484 GCA_008750895.1 Mirza zaza
TCCTTCTTTCCTTTGCTTTCCTTTCTTCTTTCCTTCCTTCCTTCCTTCCTTCCTTCCTTCCTTCCTTCCTTCCTTCTTCCCTCCCTCCCTTCCTTTCTTGACAGAGTGTCACTTTGTCACCCAGGCTAGAGTGAGTGCCATGGCATCAGCCTCCCTCACAGCAACCTCAAACTCCTGGGCTCAAGCCATCCTCCTGCCTCAGCCTCCCGAGTAGCTGGGACTACAGGCATGTGCCACCATGCCCGGCTTAATTTTTTTTTCTATATATTTTTAGTTGGCCAATTAATTTCTTTCTATTTTCAGTAGAGACGGGTCTCACTCTTGCTCAGGCTGGTTTCGAACTCCTGACCTCGAGCGATCCTCCTGCCTCGGCCTCCCAGAGTGCTAGGATGACAGGCGAGAGCCACCGCACCCGGCCTCTCCCTTCTTTCTGTCACACAGGTAAGCAATGCCTGCTCTGAGAAGCAAAGTTGCTGCTGAACGCAGAGAATCAGCCTCCGTGGAATGGACGCCTAGGATGGGTCTGCCCCTGTGGTCATAGACCCCCAATGTCTCATGTGGGTTCCCCCAGGCTCATGGGCGTGGGCACCTGTTGAGACAGAATGACTGCAGTTGGGGACAACATAGAGACCCAAACTGAAATTCGAGCCGTCCTGATGGTTTAATGTAACCAGGTGAGCCACGGGGCCCACAGGGGACCGTTTGCTCTGTCTGTGGACACAGCGAACGTGGTACCACTGACTGGCCGGGACAGAGCAGTGACCAGCCCAGCCCAGCCCAGCCCAGCGTGATGTAAAGAATCTGGGCGTTGGTGTCACACAGCTTAGAATTTCAATCCTGGCTCTCACACGCGGTAGCTATGCATCCTTTGGAAAATGGTATTTTACTATCTGAGCCTGGTTTTTCTCATTAAAAAAAAAATGGTGCATAATATCCCTTCGTGGGGTTTTGCGAGGATTAAAGGATATTTTGCGACATCGTGCACCTGGCGTGGAAGCAACTTTCCGGAAGGGCTGGCCGCTCTCTCCGCGATTTGCTTCTCTGCCGAGGGGCCCAGGATGTATTTTCCTTCACCCTGAAAAGGCTGATGGAGAAGAAAAGAAGAAATGGGGGAGGAACAAGGGACAGGGAGAAAGGAAAAGAAGACAACTCATGCTAGTTCTTATCTGCAAGCATGGCTCAAAAAGGACTTGGCTGTCAAAATAACTGTAGTTCTTGAAATACTGGTTCAAAGGAATTCTTTTTTTTTTTTTTTAACAAACAGTCCACCATAGGTTTGTTTATTATTTGGTTTTTATCCCATTAGCATTGGAGCATTATTAGCCCCATTTTAAAAGCCACTGGTGGTGATTCTCCTACATAATGACAATCGAAATAAACCCTCTTTTCTGCCAGCCTGAGCAGAGCTCAGGGAGAGGATGACCACAGCTCAGAGTCAAAGCTTGCAGCCTTGCTCTGGGGGCACAGGGACCCTGTCCCAAGGGGCCACCTGCTAGCCAATCACACTCAGGCTGCTTTATCTGAGAAGCAATGTCAAGAAGAGGGGAACACTTGGAGAGATGGATGGGGAGTCAGAAACGGAATCTTAATCCATAGAGCTGTTGGTGCCAGGCATCACGGACAATCTCTAAATTGTAGCCCCGAGAGAATACCCGTCGCAAGGTGTCTGTCTGCCTCGCTTCTGCAGACAGTGGCGTTTCAGGAACTGAAGGTCTAGACCAGATGTCCTAAAACTACGGCCCACGGGCCACATGCAGCCCGCCGAGGACATTTATCCAGCCCGCTGGGTGTTTTTGCCACCGCTGCCTGTCCTGCTTAGCAGCCGACTGGTCCCGGGCCCACAGTGTGCACTCTCCAATGGTCTGAGGGACAGGGAACTGGCCCCCTGTTTAAAAACTTCGAGGATCCCTGATCTAGGCTGTCAGGGAGGGAATGCTCCTGCAGTCCTTTGGGGTGCTGTTCATGGATGAAATTGCTTTGCCTGAAGTGAGGGCAAGAGCTGTGTAGACTGAGAAACCAAACTGAAAGTTCAGGATAGTTCAGCCATGAGCACTATCCTGCAGTCTCACCGTACTTGAATCTCGCCCAAATAGCAAGAATTATCCATTTAGTTTGCTCCACAAGACACAGTTTCTGCTCTCTGTAAGTTTTCTAACACTATGGTTGGAGTTACATGATTGGAATCATTTGGGGATCCCAAAGCCCGAGCTATTCCACATGTTAGTTAAATCTGAATCTTCTAGAGGGAGACGCAGGCATGAGGATTTGGAGTTAAGCTTCCTAGGGGATTCTAATGTGAAACCAAGTTTGTTTCTTCTTCATTTGTTTTTCTTTTTTATTCCAGCATATTATGGGGAAACAAATGTTTAGGTTTCGTATATTGCCCTTGCCCCACCCGAGTCAAGCAAGTCCATCCCCGAGATAGTGCACACTGCACCCATTATGTATGTATATACCCATGCCCTCCTCCCCCCTCCCACCTGCCTGACACCCGATGAATGTTATTACTATATGTGCACTTAAGTGCTGATCAGTTAATACCAATTTGCTGGTGAGTCCATGTGGCGCTTGTTTTTCCATTCTTGGGATACTTCACCTAGTAGAATGGGTTCCAGCTCTATCCAGGACAATACAATATGGAACCAGAGAAGACCTCGTATAGCAAAAGCAATCTTCAGCAAAAAGAACAAATTGGGAGGCATCAATTTACCAGACTTCAAGCTACACTACAGGGCTACAGTAACTAAAGCAGCATGGTATTGGCACAAGAACAGGGACATAGACCGATGGAACAGAACTGAGAACCCAGATATAAAACCATCCTCATATAGCCATCTGATCTTTGACAAAGTGAAAGCAAGTTTGAAAACCAGGGTCGTAGTTTAAAGGTGGTGTGAGTGGAGTGGGTAGTGAGTAGACCTAAAACAACCAGGAAATAACTCAAGCAGATTTCTCAGTATTGATCAATCCTTGCATTGGGCAATTGAAGGAGGCAATACAAAAGTTCTCTGTAGCTTTCTGCATGCTTCACGAAACACTTTATGTAAAAACAAATTTGCTTAAGGTGAGTGTCAAGTAGTCCAGGAAGTATAGTAGATGAGTCCGGAACCCTGACCTTTTTTCATCTTTACAAACACTTATGCCTGCATTCTCTGTATCAGGCACAATGTAAGTTGCTAATGATATGATGATGAAAACGATAGTGATATTAATATTATTATAATTAGAAATAACAACTAACATTTACTAAGTGCCTACTCTGGCCAGATACTGTGCTAAGCATTGTACATTTAATCATCCTATAAACAGAGATAAATATTATTAGCATTTCCTTACTATGCATTTCCTTAAAAAAGGTTAAATAACTGGCCCAGGGTTACACAGCTAGCGTATGTCAGAGGTAAGGCTTTAAGCCAGGGATTTGAAATTTCCTTTGGCATGCAATGATTAGTTAGGTAAGCAAGGCAGTGGCCTGCTTTTTAATTAGATTTTAATATTATTCTATTTTGGCATCTCCAGAACCAAGCCAATGGTAGACCTGTGATAGTTCGTATGAAATATTTGCTGAATCGGACATTTTCTTGCCCTCTCAGCCTCGTACGGAAAACAGAGACATACATGGAGATCATGATGTGATGTATGAGTAGATGCCCAAAGTATTAACAGAACACAAACAAGGGGGCAATTAATTCTGCTTCGGTGGAGAGGATGGGGTCAGGGGAGGCTAACAAACAGGAGAGGATATTTTTTGGAAGGCTTCGTAGAGTGAATAGGAGCCCGCCAGTGAGGACAGAAGCCAGCATGCCAAACGGAGGGAACAGGGAGGCCCAAGCACACAAGAATGAAAATGGGGGTGCACTCTGGAGACACGATCAGCCTCAATCAAGCGGCTCTCAAAATTAAGCACGCTGGAATCCCCTGGAGCCTTGTGAAAACCTTGGGTTCAGCAGGGCTGTGTGAGACGGAACATTTGCATTTCGAAAGGATTCTCGGGCTCCACTGAAGCTTCTGGTCCAGAGGCCACACTTTGTGGAGGGCCCCTGGTCTGCAGAGGAGAATCATCTAGACGGCCCCCACCCCCCTGCCCCCTGCAGCGTGTGTGCGTGTGTGTGCGCGTGCGCGCGTGTGCACGAGAGGCACGCCAGGGTCGCCAAGACTGGCACCAAAAAGCAAACTCCCGGGAGAGACGAGGACCTCCTCTTTTGCTGCAAGGGCTGGCGGATCCATGCCACTGTTGGTCTTAGGAGTGACTCTTCCTGAAGCTGTCCGGTGGGAGGAAACAGGGAAGCCACCGCTCGGGACCGGGGGAGGGAACCTGGGATTTTATTGCCTCTGCGCCCCACCCGGGCCCCCATTCACGGGCTGTACCCGAGAGGGTGTGTGGCCGCGTTTCCCGCAGTTCTTCCTCCACTTCTGGCCCCGTGTCTGCTGAGCACAGGTGAGTAATCCCCAAGACGATCTGGTCACTGCCAAGGCCACTAGGGCTGAGGGGAGGTGTCGGGGACGCTCTCACGCAGGGGACAAGGAGGGGACAGGAGCGCCAGGCCAAGCTGGACGGAACCCAGACAGATGGCAGGCTTGTGAAATCCCTTCTCTTCTCCCACTGCTAATTCAATTGCCATGCTGCTTGGCTTCTCTCGTTTTCCAGAATGGAGAAAGTCAGGGGGCATCTGATCTCCCAGCCCCTTAATCTCCCAACCCCTTAAATGGGCTGAGCTGCTCGGAAAGGTCAGCCTCCAAGAACAGGGTCTCTCTCTCCCAACCCTCCCCACCCCCAGCCACCAGCCAGCCCTGGAGGTCAAGTTCGTCCCGTAACTGCGGAGGAGCGCGGGGCATCCAGATCCAATCCTCCCGGTCTCTGCTGGGTTGCTGGCTCTGCCAGCTGCCAGCAGCTGTGGGTGTCACATGCCCGGCCTGGGCCCTTCAAAACCCCACCAACCGTCACCGCCCGGGATGACAGGGAACAGTCGCCCGCCAGAGACGGGGCAAAGAAGCAAAAAAGCATCATGCATGGATTCTGTGTTCCACCTTTTGTTTCCATTCCCAGTGCCGTTCCCCATCCCTCCACTGCAGTCTGCTGGGAAACTTCTAGAAGCCCGCTTAGTAATCCACGTGAGGGACCTGGCCCCCTCTGGCCCTGGAAACGTTCAGATGTCATCCCAGAGTTTTCAGTCTTCCTGCTGCCCACCAGGAAGGAAGAGACAGAGAATGGCTGCGTGGAAGACAATATTTCCGGATGCGGATACGGATACGGGTGGGAGGAGCCCGGGGCTGGGGACTGTCCCGGAGGCCACTGTCCCCGTTCTCTGGGGGGTGGGACCTTGCTGAGTGAGTCCCGATGGGGCGCTGGCTTCCTTTCCAGAAATGAGGTATTTGGGTCTTCATGCCCATTACCCCTCACCAGAACCCAATTAGGGGAGATCGCCCGGACTTAGGGGGCTGATGACATTCACAGATTTATTATAAGACTGCTTTCGGAGTTGTGAGAAATGAGTTTCACTGCTAAGCTACCTTCCTTAATAAAAAATTAAAAATAAAAAATCAAGCCGTGAGCCTGCGCCTTGAATTTTCCGTCTACGACAGACCATAAAATCTGAGTAACCTTGCGTGCCGTTTACTCCTCCCAGAGAGGCGAGATGCTTCTTCCAGACTCACAGCATGTCCCCAAGGGGTGGGTGACAATGTCCAGGGCACACAGGGGAGGTTCTGATCTGGCAGAGTAGGGAAGGACGGGCACAGCCCGGCTGCCTCTGTCGGCTAAAGAAAAAAGTCAAGCTCGTTTAACCCTTTGCACTGGGATGTCGAGTGTGACCCGACACGGTTGGCATCGGTAGCAGCTCGTGTGTGGAGCCACACTCGACAGGTAGTGTCACCGTGGGGGAAGGGGGATTTTTGTCTATTTTTCCAGTATCTTTTCTTGTTTTCATTAGCACGAAAGGACAAGTAAAATGCAAATGCAGAGATGGTCCACTAACTCCCAGGGGTGGATGGTTATCCACTGACTTAGAGCAACGTTTAGATGGAAAGTTCCACACAGTCACACCTGACCCTAACAAAAAAACACAAAGACCGTGTCGTTTGCTCTAACAGAAAAATCAAAGCAGGAAGCAGAGAGACGATTTATATTTGCGAAACACGTGAATATAAACCAGGTCTTCGTGTGGGTGAACGTTTCAAAAAATATCACACCATGAAAAATGATAGAGATTAAAATCACTCTCTGAATGTATCGATAATTTGAAATATAAAAAAAAAAAAATCCAAATAAATAGGTTCGTATGAAAAGAAACTCCAGTTCTTTATTCTACTGCCGCGCTCTTTAAAATCTGGGGTATTTAAAAAATTAAATCCCTCGAACTTTTTAAACGAGGGGGGGAAATAAAAAAAAAAAAAAAGAAAAAGAATTAAAATTAAAAAAAAAAAATTAAATCCCGAGTAGAATAAAGAGGAATGGAGAAAAGAGCAAGCGAGGGCAAAGGGTTAAAGAATTGAAGATTAATCAGAAGACTCGACAACAGACCCAGGCTGGGTGTTATTTTAGTTCCTAACAGCGCAGCATTTCAGCTCACGGTGGATAACACAGCTAGTGAAGATTCAGTACGTGCAAAATCACATGCCAGTCTGGGAGTGAGGGTTCATCTGGTTACCGATTACAGAAGCCTAATCTGCAACCTGGTGTGATGTTATCTTATAGGTAAGAAAAGGCGAGGGCTTGGGGTCGCTTATCTTGAAAGCAGGAGAGTGACTCAGGCAGGAGACACGGTGGGCTGTGTGCTCTGTCCTTTTCTGCCTGCAAAGTGTCCCTCCAGAGAGCTACACGTCCTCCTCCCGGAGTCCTGCGCCTTGTGAAGTTGTGCTCGCAGAACGGAGCAAGCAGGGTTTCTTGCGTCTGCTGCCTCGTCTCGCCCCTCCATAGATAGGGCTCAAAAAAAGACTTTGCAAAATTTGCGCCCACTTTGGGGCGGGGGGGGGGGGGGGGGGGGGGGGGGGGGGGGATGTCCTTGTTGAAACTGTGTCCAGAAAAGCTGCTGCACGTAGGAAGGGGCAGGTAGGAAGGGTGCAAATGTAATCCGATTCTCCATAGAAATGAAGACAACACAGACAATGCGTTCCTGACCCCAAACCCGACGCCCAGCGTGCTGGAGAAAGAGCCACAAGCACCACTTTATTTATTTTATTTTTTGTGAGACAGAGTCTCGCTCTGTTGCCCGGGCTAGAGTGCCGTGGTGTCAGCTTTGCTCACAGCAACCTCAAACTCCTGGGCTCAAGCAATCCTGCTGCCCCAGCCTCCCAAGTAGCTGGGACTACAGGCATGCGCCACCATGCCCAGCTCATTTTTTCTATATATATTTTTAGTTGGCCAATTAATTTATTTCTATGTTTAGTGGAGATGGGGTCTCGCTCTTGCTCAGGCTGGTCTCAAACTCTTGACCTTGAGCAATCCTCCCGCCATGGCCTTCCGAGTAGCTGGGACGACAGGCATGCACCACCATGCCCGGCTCATTTTTTCTATATATATTTTTAGTTGGCCAATTAATTTCTTTCCATTTTTAGTAGAGACGGGGTCTCGCTCTTGCTCAGGCTGGTTTCGAACTCCTGACCTCGAGCGATCCTCCTCCCGGAGTGCTAGGATGACAGGCCTGAGCCACCTCGCCTGGCCACTTTAAAACGTCTCTTTTTCTGATGAGGATATTCAAGACAGCCTCTCTCTCCCCAGAGTCTTACGTTTTATTTATTTAAGGCAGCATTTCCCAAATTGCTTTCTCCAGAACCTTAACCTCACAAGAGGCTCTGGAGAAAGAAAAAAAAAATAAATAAAAGTTTATGGTGGTGAAGTTTGGGCGGTGCTGCATGCCTGAGTCAAGATCCTTATTAATGCATTAAAGATAAGAGCGAACTCTTCATGAAAATCTACCAGAGTCAAGCACTAAGTACTTTCATATATTTTATCTCATCAATTCTTCGGAAATAATACTCTGAGACAGACATTAATTTATCCCATTTTATGCACGTGGAAATTGAAGTCTGGAGTGGTTAACTGAGTTTGCCCAGTTAAAGGGAAAAAGTGGAAAAGGTGGATCAGGTTTAAAATCCACTCACGGCCGAGTCTACACTGGTAAGCACTAAGCTTTATCTCATTGCCATTCAGTACACAGACACTTTCTCACTTTTGCAGTTAGTGTAGCTTTTTCAGTATTGCTTTCTTACACGATTGAGTCTGTTCTTAACTGTACCAGTTGGTCATCTTTTAATTTTTTTTTTTTTTGCATGTCACTGCATGGATCAACCTGGTATCATTTTCAGGGGTCCTCAAACTTTGTAAACAGGGGGCCAGTCCACCGTCCCTCAGACCGTTGGAGAGTGCGCACTGTGGGCCCGGGACGAGTCGGCTGCTGAGCAGGACAGGCAGCGGCGGCAAAAACACCCAGTGGGCCGGATAAATGTCCTTGGTGGGCCGCATGTGGCCCGCAGGCAGAAGTTTGAGGACGCCTGTCAGATAGTGTCTTCCCCCAAAACCAAGCCTTTTTTGTTCCCCTCTTATTTAGCCTTTGTATAACTGCTTCAAGCATGCTTTAGTAAATTTTCGTCTGTGTCTTTGACAGTTTATGGATAAACAAAGATGTAAGGCAGACAGGATGCGCTGAGTTTATTTACCCTGCCATTGGCAAGGGAGGGTTAGTCAGCAAAATGAAAGTCAGCAGAAAGGAAAAGTAGAATAAAAAATGGGCTTGGTGAGCTTGTAATCCTAGCACTCTGGGAGGCCAAGGAAGGAGGATCCGTTGAGGTCAGGAGTTCCAGACCAGCCTGAGCAAGAATGAGATTCCGTCTCTACAAAAAAAAAAAAAAAAAAAAAAAACACAAAAAACAACAAAACACGAAAATTAGCCGGGCATGGTGGCGCATGCCTGTAGTCCCAGCTACTCGGGAGGCTGAGGCAGGAGGATCGCTTGAGCCCAGGAGTTTGAGGTTGCTGTGAGCGAGGCTGACGCCACGGCACTCTAGCTCAGGTGACAGAGTGAGACTGTCTCAAGAAAAAAAAAATGATACCAAAGGTATATAGTTACATAGTTAACTCTTGCATGGGGTATGGATTTCCTGCACCATTGGGGGCTTAGTGATTAGTAGACACGTTATCTTACCTGAGGTGAGGGGGAGATAAAGAGAGGGAGAGAGGATCAGTTGGTACCTTTTAATTTCACCCTAAAGAAATTGTTCATGGCAGTGCGCGGTGGCTCACGCCTGTAATCCTACGGAGGCCGAGACAGGAGGACCACTCAAGGTCAGGAGTTCGAAACCAGCCTGAGCAAGAGCGAGACCCCGTCTCTACTACAAATAGAAGGAAATTAATTGGCCAACTAAAAATATATAGAAAACATTAGCTGGGCGTGGTGGCGCGTGCCTGTAGCCCCAGCTACTGGGGAGGCTGAGGCAGGAGGATCGCTTGAGCCCAGGAGTTGGAGGTTGCTGTGAGCGAGGCTGATGCCACGGCACTCACTCTAGCCCGGGCAACAGAGTGAGACTCTGTCTCAAAAAAAAAAAGAGAGAAATTTTTCATTAAACGTGAACCATGTTGTCCGCTAATGACCTCACTGAAGCATACATCTGCTCACGAAATGGGCCTCTTGAGGGTGCAGAAGAGAAGAACGTGGGCTATTTGCTGTGGTCCTGACTCAGCAGGGGAGGAGCCACTGGAAGTGGCGTCCGTGGTTCCGTAAGATGCACATGATTACACAGGCCATAATCTCCATCACGCGTGACCCCAATTAAATCGGCTTCCTTGTGTGGTCCCAGGGGGCCCCACGTGGGATGGGGTTTACCCTCTCTCTGCCCTCCTGATCACTCAGGGCTGATTCAATGAGCACCTACCGTGTTTCCCCGAAAATAAGTCCTACCCACAAAATAAGCCCTAGCAGGATGTCTAAGCATGTGTGCAATAGAAGCCCCACCCCGAAAATAAGCCCTAGTGATGGGCGTGGCTATGAAAATAAGCCCTAGTGATGGGCGTGGATATGAAAATCAGCACTAGTGATGGGCGTGGCTATGAAAATAAGCCCTAGTGATGGGCGTGGCTATGAAAATAAGCCCTGGTGATGGGCGTGGCTATGAAAATAAGCCCTAGTGACGGGCGTGGATATGAAAATCAGCACTAGTGATGGGCATGGCTATGAAAATAAGCCCTAGTGATGGGCGTGGCTATGAAAATAAGCCCTAGTGATGGGCGTGGCCGCGCAGCGCATCTGCACAACCCATGCGTGTCGTCGAGGAGCGGGAAAGAACACGAGCAGCCCTTCTCATCTGCCCCGTGACAGCTCTAGTGCTCCACATGAGAGATCGGGGCCAGTGGTTCTAAAGGAAATAGAGTCGCAAGACATTCAGGATGGGATTCGGGGTTTGGAGAGTGAGGATGATGTTCCAGAAGAAGACGACTTCACTCTATTTGAATCAATGTAGATGGTTGTACCGTACTTAAAAAAAAAATATCACATCCCCAGAAAATAAGCCCTAGGGTGTCTTCTGGAGGAAAAATAAATATAAGACCCTGTCTTATTTTTGGGGAAACATGGTACACTGCCCTCAGCATTTCTTTCACAATGAGGCCAAGTGTGCTGAGTGGCTGGCATCGTGTTTGAGGAAGTGATTTGTGGTGTAGACTGTGTTTGACGATCTCCTTTGATCTTCCTAACAATCTTACAAGGCGCAGCCTGTCGTTGGTTGTGGTTTATCGAAGAGTGCAGTGAGTCCAAGAGAGAGGAGACTCGTGGAAGGACGCACAGCCAGTAAGGGGCATTTTGGGGACCTAACTTCCCTCCCTCGGTCCCCTGCACCCTTTGCGACCATGACATGCCCCTGCCTCCTCCCACATGATGAGATAAGTGCATGGGACTTCCTCCAGTGCCGTGCCATGCTTTAATTTATAATTTAACTTACTTAAATTATAATTTAAAATTTATAATTTTAATTTACTTAAAATAATAATTTAAGTAGGTCCTGTTTTGCAAATGTAAATAAAAAAGAAAAATGCTTGACTCGTGTATTCAAAATGAATGTTATTTGAGTGGGCACTCCAGTGTTGATAGGAAAAAAAAAATCAGGAGACCATTCATTTTAGGGAAAACACGAATTATATGAATATAAATTCTTCTGAGTAGAATTGGCAAGAACACCAATTGTTGCGTGCAGCCCTAACAGATTGCTAGTTTTTAGCTGTGATTGCAATATTAGAATTTACTTTTACTTTTCTAGCCTTTTAAAAGGCATTTGGAATTGTTTCAGAAAAGAGCGTTTTAATTCTCTCAAGTAATACAAATAATGCAAGCCACCTTTTCAAACATAGGCAAATCTCTCATCATTAGGAGAACCCCAAGAAAGGAGGGATGGAGAAGAAAGAGGAAAACGAGATTGCTTTCTTACACGGAAGGCTTTGAAAATGAAGCAGAAGCTATTCGGTAGCAAAAAGAAACAAGCTACCAAGCCATTGGAAAAAGACACGGAGAAACCGGAATGCGTATAGGAGCCCATCGGAAAACGCTCCATGATGACTGATTCTAACTACGTGACATTCTACAGGAAAAAGGCCAAAACTCTGGCAAAAAAGACCAGGAGTTTCCAGAGGGGAGGGAGGAGCAAACAGAGCCCAGGGCATTTCTAGGGTGGTGACACTGTTGAGAGTCCTACCGTCCTGGTGGGTGTAGGTCACCTATTGGACAGAACCCACAGAATGCATGTCCCATGCAACGAGTGAACCCCATGCGTTGTGAACTATGATCTTTCATTAGCAATAACATACGGGTACTGGCTCATCAGTTTGGACTCATGTCCCCCACTAATGCAAGATATTAACAGTGGAAACGGAAGTGGGTTAAGCGAGGGAGTAGATGCGAATTCTCCGTCAGTTCCCTTCAATGTTGCATTAAACCTATAACTGCGCAAAAAAAAATTAAGATTTTTTTTTAGATGAAGCAGAGGAGGCACATGCTATTTTTGTAGATGATGGTTCTCTTGCAATGGGTTAAAAAAAAGATCCTCTCCACACATTGCAACGACTTGGCGCTCAGACTGTCACAACGGAAGGATATAGGAAAGGTCGACGTGAACGTCTGGCAGGGTCGGGAAGACAAAGCAGACTGTGTGTCACCATAGAATCCGTCCCAAGGACCGGGAAGATGGCAGGAGATAAAGCAATGCTCTTTATCACCGGCAGATTAACCGGTAAGGACATGCTCTTTCTGTTTATCCTATGGGCTCCCCCGGGGACAAAAGAGCCTTTTGTTCTCACACCTGTCACGAGGGAAGGGGCCAGGACAGAGGTTTGGTGGGGTTTGCGTGGGGCCAGGCAGTTCAGATTTCTTACCTGCATCTCTGAGGGTACATCCCGTTTCAGGATCTGCCTTCCAGCCAAAGGAACTTGGAAACGGAACCCTCGGCATGGCATTCAGAGGGAAGGAAGCAGATCCAAGCTTGGAGGCGGAATAACAAGACGTAGAAATCACAGAACAAAGGGGTGCGCGGTTTGGCTAGATACAGCCAGATGTCAGGCCTTGGGTTCCTGGAGGGTCTCACGCTTTCCTTATTATCCTCAGCTCCCAGGCACGCAGGAAAGCCTGCACAGGGGCTTGCTGGATGAGTGAATCTTGAGGATTTTGCTGGAAGAAAAGGGAACAGAAAAATGATTTGTCAAGATGGACACTAGACTTACCCAGCTGTTTCACCGAAGCTTCCAGATACACATTCTTCCATGGGTGTGTGCGTGGATGGCTTTTTTTCTTCTAAACCCTTGCTTGGAATCGGACCTGTTGGTTCTCCAGGAATGGCCCCTCCGATTCTCTTTGGGGCAACCAACCTTTCCCCCATTCTTAGCACGTAAAGCCTGAATTTAATACTTTCTATTTTTGTCCGGACGGTTGCTGTATTTGCATGTTCAGCTATATCGTCCCGAGGTGGGCGTGGTCTGTGGCCTGGGCCCAGCCAATCACAGCTTCTCAGTGGGATTCAGAGAAGGACACATAACTGAAGCCAGACCCATGAGACTCCCACCTGAAATTTTGCTGTCGTGGTTTGAAAAAAGCAAGCGTCATTTTTCTGCAAGGGTTGACGAATTGGTAAAATGCAAGCCTAGAGTTATTATGAGTGGACTTCTTAGCCACCGTTTGGGAAAAACTTTCTTGAAAACAAAGCCAAAATAGAGGGAATATGAGTTGAAAGATGGAGAGAGAACAAGTGCTGGTGAAAATATTTGAGCTAGCCAAGCCTAACGTCAACATGTTTCCTGGGTCCCTGCACAAAATGAACCACTAAAGTCCCAGGATGTTAGTGACCTTACAATGAATTAGAATTTACTGCCATGTTTCCCCGAAACTAAACCTCCCCATAAAATAAGATCCAGCAGGATGTCTAAGCATTTGTGCAATAGAAGCCCTACCCCGAAAATAAGCCCTAGTGATGGGCGTGGCTATGAAAATAAGCCCTAGTGATGGGCGTGGCTATGGAAATAAGCCCTAGTGATGGGCGTGGCTATGGAAATAAGCCCTAGTGATGGGCGTGGCTATGAAAATAAGTCCTAGTGACAGGTGTGGCTACGCACCGCATCTGCACAACCCATGCATGTCATCGCGGAGTGGGAAAGAACACGAGCAGCCCTTCTCATCTGCCCCATGACAGCTCTATGGCTCCACATGAGAGATCGGGGCCAGTGGTTCTAAAGGAAATAGAGTCGCAAGACATTCAGGATGGGATTTGGGGTTTGGCGAGTGATGATGATGTTCCAGAAGAAGACGACTTCACTCTGTTTGAATCAATGTAGATGGTTGTACCGTGCTTAAAAAAAATAACACATCCCTTGAAAATAAGCCCTTAGGGTGTCTTCTGGAGGAAAAATAAATACAAGACCCTGTCTTATTTTCGGGGAAACACGGTAGTGTATCCACTTTCCCTCATGTGTTGAAATTGCGTCTCTACGGTTCTTTCACGAGTGGGATTGAACAGGAAGGCGGGGAGATGATCTGTCCAGACCCTCGACCGCTCCCCTCGGTCTAATCACTCCTCCAGGTGGACGAGAACATCCGACGTGGAGAGTCAGTCCTGGACAGACAGACCGCTTCCAAATTCCAACAAAAGGCAGGATCCTCCTTGGCGGAACCCCTCACTACGCCACGAACTCGAAATGGTTTGGTGGCTTAGGAAACCCTGGCACATGGCAGAGTCCTGCTGAAGGGACTGAGGCATCAGAGAACGGGCCCCGGGGCTGGCCACGCCTGGCACAGGCTCTGAGGATCTGGCCCGCTGCCAGGCCCCCTCCCCCTCCCAGGAGCTAGGGCAGCTGGGACTTGGAAAATAACCCGAAACTCATGGGTGGGCCTGAAGGATGAAGAAAGGTTTTCTGCATCTCGTGATCCTACTGTAGCCACTAACCCTAATAAGCACTAACACTTACTATTGAGCCCCCTATACCAAGCATGGTGCCGAATCCTCCTCTGACATCACTTCCTTTAAACCCCATCACCATCCTACGTGGCAGGTCCCCATTTTGCAGTTGAAGGAAATGGGGCCTTCTAGAACCTTCCGGAACCTGCCCTGGATCTCTCGAGTAGTAGGATTCAGACCCAGTAGCCAGGACCTGGGCTCTCCACCACAATACTGCCTTGTTCTTTGTAGCAAAGAATAAAAGCGGTGCCTGCGTCATGGCTCTGGAATTCCGAAAATGAATGTCACAACTGGAAAGAGGCCTCAAGCCTGGCGGGAAAAAAATGAGGCGGAGGGAGAGAAGTGACTCACTCAATGTCACACAGCAAGGTAAAGAACTGGGCGCTGGGCTCTGGCCCAATTCTTTGTCAGTGCACACGCTTTTGTGTTAGGACGTGGACACATCACAGCACGTACCCAGGTATTCAACAGGCACGCCGTGACAGGTGCCCGGGTGTTAAAGCTGTCAAATATTTCCAGGCCACGTAGCAAACCGCACTGTCCTGAGGCTCCCTCTGCCCCTCGGGATGCCTGGATCCCACCACGATTCAGAAATTCAGGGGTTCGTGTCCGGTGTTACAGGGGACCCTCAGGATCTTGCTCAATCCGCTCTGATCAATGTCTGGTCAATCCGCTCTGATGAATGTCTGATCAATCCGCTCTGATCAATGTCTGGCCGATCCGCTCTGATCAGTGTCTGGCCGATCCGCTCTGATCAGTGTCTGGCCGATCCGCTCTGCTCAGTGTCTGGCCGATCCGCTCTGCTCAGTGTCTGGTCGATCCGCTCTGCTCAGTGTCTGGTCGATCCGCTCTGCTCAGTGTCTGGTCGATCCGCTCTGCTCAGTGTCTGGTCGATCCGCTCTGATCAATGTCTGGTCAATCCACTCTGATCAATGTATCATCAATCCACTCTGATCAGTGTCTGGTCGATCCGCTCTGCTCAATGTCTGGTCGATCCGCTCTGATAATGTCTGGTCGATCCGCTCTGATCAACGTCTGGTCGATCCGCTCTGATCAATGTCTG
>VSMD01105993.1:0-80635 GCA_008750895.1 Mirza zaza
AAATAAATAAAATATATATTAAAGTGCCTAGAGCAATACAAGGCACATTAAAAAAAATTCAATAACTGATAATATTTCCTCTAACTCTATTTGATAAAAAATTAAAAATCTGATAGATAAAATCATTGCTATGGATTTAATGAAACCAGAACTTTAAACATTCCTGGTACAGATGTATAAATATAAATTGTCCCTATGTTGTCTAACAATGTGGCGTTTTCTAATAAATTTAAATGTATTTATAATAAATTATTCTGCAATTTCATTACTGGATATATGCAACAGTATTCTTAAATATTTAATGGTGACTGCCAGTAAGAAATGTATTTAATATTGTGACATTGTAAATATACACATGCTTATGAATGCATCCATGTATATATAAACAAGAATAATAAAATAATATTTCTTAGAATATTTATACATATATAAACAAAAGTTCAACTAAACAATATTTACTTCAACAATTTCTTTCTGTTGAGGCTCAGAAAACAATACCCCAAACTACGGTGCTTTGACATGCTGAGTACTTTGAACTGAAAGACACTAGAAGAACCTCAGAGGCAAAACATCTTTCTGACCTTCTCCTAACCTTTCTTCTGCTCTTCTTTCTCCCCTAAGGCAGGCCACAGAAACTATTAAATAGAATTCCTCCCTCAAGGTGGATCATAGAAACTAGAAATATTACTTTTACCTTCCACACTTTTCTTTGTAGGAGCTGGCCATAAAGGAATGCTCTGACCTAGCCTGTCTGATAGCAGGTAATAAGACTCTCATTCCAGAAGGGATCCTGCCCTCTGCCTCAGAAGGAGCAATGCAGCAAAGAGAGATAAAGAAGAATCGGAACAGACAGGCCTTGCTGGGTTTACTCATTCGGTCTGTTACCATTAGATCATTGCCTTCTTGTCTAATCACATTTCTACACAGCTGGCCATTCTTTATCAAAACTAAGCATAAAAATAAATGGTTTTTCCTGAGTCTTCCAGTCTTCATTTCTGAAGGCTCCTGTGTTACAGAAAACTTTGATTCAATAAACCTGTTACACTTTTCTCTTGTTAACCTACCTTTAGTTATAAGAATGTCAGCTTTGACCTTTATGATGGGAAGAAAAGGTTTTTTAGCCCCTACAGTTCTAATCTACCACATTACACTCCCATATGTAAGACATAACTCCCTAAATTACCTTCATGCCCCACGGAAGTGCTGCGACCCACAAATTGAAAAATATTACTCTGTGCATGTGTAATGGGTATACTACTCTTGTGCATGTATACTAAGAGACATGTACAAGAGTACTTGAATGAACAATGTTTGCTACAGTAAAATGGAAAAGAATCCTTCAAAAATAGATAAATTAATAGACATATATGCATACTATAATAGACTAAACAGTAATAAAACTAAAATACTTGGATCTAAACTACATATAACACTACATATGAATTTCACATACATAATATTGAACAAAAAATCAAGTGCATAAGTGCAAAAGCGGATAGAAAATGTAATTCCATTTATGATTTTAAAATGTATGAAACCAATTATTAATATTTGTGTGTGTCCATGGGAAACAAAGAGAGATGGAGATCTATATGAAAAACCAAGGGTGTATTAGAGAAAATATTTGATAAATTGGTTGCTATTGTTTGTTATCACATAGAAGTACACATAGGTGGTTTAGATGTTATAGTAGTCTATTCTTAAATTTTTGTGTTTATATAATCAGACTGGTATTAATTTTAACTTTACTTTGAACATGATTTACATTCTTATGTTTCATATTTAATAAAATAATCTTTAATATAAAAATAAATTTAGATACATGGAGACTATATAATTTAAAAAAATAAGAAATAAAAGACCTAAAAGGACATATGTCTACTAAATAGAATATCATATGCCAGGTATGCAGGTATTTCCTTCACTCTGAATATTAAAAGCATCTCAGTCTCAAATTAATCTATTTTGAAGTCTTTCTATTGTTTCATCCAAAAATGCTGTATTTTTTAATATGTTTTTGAAGAAATGGAAATTGGTTTCAAATATATATTCTTGTATTGTGATAAAATATTTGGAGACAAATAATGCTAGTAGAAAATATTAGTATTTTTCTCATTTTTATGCAAGCATCCTTATTTACAATTTGTCATATGCTTTATGTATGTTAACTCAAAACCCTGTGAGATAGATTTTATCACCTTTATGCAAAGGAAAAAATAGAGGCATAGAATACTTCAACAGCCTATCCAAGTAGCAAGCAAATTGTTGAATCATGGCTTTAACGATTACAAATTTCATCTTTGAGAGGAAAAAAAGAAACTTGGCACATAATTCTTATCAGGGTTTTGACTTCATGTTGCTAAATAAAAACTTGGAAACAACTGTAATGAAACTATTTGGTATTTGTGATCAAATTATATATTTGCAGTGGTTAAATATGTCCTACCTATTATTAAATATTCCTTTAAACTATTCCCTATACAAACACTACTCGACACTAACCATGTACATGTATGCCTTTATTTCATCAGATGTAATATCATATATATGTATATACATACACATATTAATATGTAGATATATTTATGTCTATATGTATAAATGTTGGTTTTCTAATGAATGACATAATAAGTTATTTTGTTACTAATATATCCATTTATATTATGCCTGCCCTGATGTATTTCACATAGTTAGTATTTGTTGTTGTTGATTTTTAACTTTCTTTAATGCAAAATATCCAGATAAAATAAATTATTTCCACAATAAAGATTTCTCAATGGCTCTGCCTAATAGCATGGGGATGTTATTAATACCCTTTAAGCATATATTTTATAATACAAAGTCATCACAAAATTATGAACTTGGAGCTACACTGTGGAAATATAAAGTTAAAAATAAAGATTGCAGTAGAGAAGAAAAATACCTTGTAAAAACACAAGTGAAGAAATAACCCATGTTGCTTCCTCAATATTTGCACGTGAAAATGAAACCACAGATTTCTCCCCAAGAAGTCCTGTCATTTCAAACTTAAAGAAAATGAAATATACTTCGTGCATGTATTTGTGATTCAAATTAATATCAACATTATTTTTTTCCAGTGGTATTTGGCATTTGCCTGTCTGTTGATGATATCTGTTGAGGGACAAAAGAGGAGAGAAAACTTGGTGAGTCAAGCCTTTCGACTTTCGTTGTTGCGCATGTGTGTGCTTGTGGTCTCCCCTTCCACAGGATGAAAAATGTCTTTTAAGCTGCTTTGGGAGTTTTGCTGTCTTAAAATATTATTTTTGAAGCCATTTTATGAAATGGTCCCTTTGGAGTGAAAAAAAAAAATAGATACTATGTTGAAAAAGAAGTGGTTTTTAATGTAACTCAGTTACATTAAAGGATGAAACTCAGTTACATTTAGGATAAAACTCAGTTCTAGGATAGAACAAACCAAATTTCTACCACCTCACATATTAATATTTAAATATAATGTGAGAGTCACTTTCTCTTTCTTTCTTGGTCTCTCTCTCTCTCCCGTTCTTAATATAGCATGAGAATATTGTAAAAATTAATTCAAATTTGGAGCACTCTTACTTACTGACATTATGTTAAGCTGTCTTCCCAAGTGTCAAAGCAACAGAAAGAAAAATGTTCTAAAAGGAAACTCTAGAATATTAAAAAAAAAAATCTAAAAGATCATATATAACCTAGATGTTTGATTAAAGGGTTTAAGGAATCCATGGACAAATATCTTAATCTTTCTTTTAGTTTTTAGTGTGACAGATTATGTGAGTCATTTTTGTATTCAGTGTCAATAAATCCAGAGGTATTGAGTTTCCCAAGTTGCTTTGGTGAAATAGTCACCAAATTGTGCTAAGTAGAACCTCTTTAGGTGAACTTTCACTTTTAACTTATTGGTATGTGCATTTACCTATTTCGTTTCTGCCTTTCCCTGCCTTCTGAGGTACCTGGACCATGTAATTCCTGCTACTGTCTGGAGTTCTTCAGGGCAAATTGTCTTTCTTCCCAATGGATCCATTGTAGCCCAAATTTAGGTTTCATCTTTTCCTACTTTTCCAGATGAGTTACTGAGTCTTCCTTTTAATTTCACCCTTCAAAAACTGTGTTGATATGTCTCATCAGCTACTGTCTCCCTCAATACTCTGTGCTTTAAAGTAGAATTCAGGGGGAAGTGGAGATATATGTATTAGTTTCTGACATTCCATTAGAAGTTTGTACATCTTACTCCATGTTACTATCACCCACTAGCTATAACTTCTAAGACACTTCTATGGGGGCGGTTAGTACTGCATAGAATAATAAAACATAGCAAATTTTAGGTTTTCTACATTGGTACAAGAGTTGGAAGAAAGAATGAAGATTCTAGCAATCTTCATTTATTTAAATATTGAGTTGTCCTAACTAATAGTGGTGTGTGATACTCACTGGGTGAAATTTTCAGAATAACCAATATTGTTGGAACTAAAGCTTCCAAAATAGATTTCCCCTCTGTAATGGAGAAAGAATTTTAAATTTTCCTCCTTCATTTTAAACAGCTCTAAGGCATCCACTGTTATGTTACTGCTTAAGAAAAAGTGCTATACTTGGGAGCTTAATTGAATTACAAAGACATATTTAAGCTGCACATTTTACAACCAATAACATTCACATAGTTTATTCTATAAGTATATAAAACCTCCCTGGCTGCTCTATACTCAGGCAAAAGATTAGTTATTTTAATATCTTGAAAATACACTTATGACTATTTATGCTGATTATGGTTGAATATCCCATTACTGACTATAAATAATTTAAATTGTGCCTTCAAATTAATTTATTTAAACAAAAATTCCTGAAACTAAATCCCTGGGGAAGAAATCAAAAGCATCTTTCTGAAGATAAACTGATATATAAGATTACTTTTCAGATGAGATTTACTAAAAATTCTTTACTAATTAGTTACTGGGACATATATCATAATTTTATATGGAATAGTTAAAATTTTCCTATTCTGGACTAAATATCACAAAATAAATTAGATTGCTTGTTTGTAATTTGAATATTGATTTGTCATGTGAAATCTGTGAAGACCGTAAAATCCTTAAAAATAAGTGAAAGTAATATATTCCCTGTACAGCCATACCTTACTTTATTATTATGCTTTCTTTATTGAGTTTTCAGGTATTGCCTTTTTTTTTTTTTTCACAAATTGAAGGTTTGTGGCAACCCTCTATCAGAAAGTTTATAGGTGCTATTTTTCCAACAACATCTAGTCACTTTGTGTTTCTATGTCACATTTTGGTAATTCTTGCAATATTTCAAACTTTTTCATTACCGTTAACATGTTTTGGTGATTTGCGATCAATCTTTTATGTTACTGTCATAATTGCTTAGAGCACCATGAACTGTGCCATATAAGATGGCAAACTTAATTGATAAATGTCGCGTGTGTTTCTGACTGCTTCACTGACCCACCATTCTCTGTTTCTCTCCCTTTTCTTGGGCCTCCTTATTCCTTGAAACATGACAGTATTGTTAGTAGGCCAATTAATAGTCCTACAATGGCCTCTAAGTGTTCAAATGAAATAAAGGGTCACACAACTTTCACTTTAAACTGAAAGCTAGAAGTGATTAAGCTTAGTGAGGAAGGCATGTTGAAATCTGAGCTTGGCTGAAATTCTGCCAACAGATAGCCAAGTTGCAAATGCAAAAGAAATGTTTTCGAAGGAAATTAAAAGTGCTACTCCAGTGAATACATGAGTAGTAGAAAGCGAAACGGCCTTATTACTGATATGGAGACAGTTTTAGTGGTCTGGGTAAAAGATCAAACAAGCCACATCATGCTCTAAAGCCAAAGCCTAATCTCAAGCAAGGTCTTAACTTTCTCCAATTCTGTGCAGGCTCATAGAGGCAAGAAAGCTGCAGGGAAAAAGTTAGAAGCTAGCGGAAGTTGGTTCATGAGGTTTGTTCATGAGGTTATATTCTCTATAACATAAATTGCAAGGAGAAGCAGCAAGGTGGATAAAGGTAGATAACACTGAACGACAGATTTTGATGTGGATAAGACAGCCTTATATTGGAAGAATATGCCATCAAGGACTTTAATAGATAGAAGGAGTAACAGCTTGGCTTCAAAGAACAGAGTAATTCTCTTGTTAGGGGATAAGGCCGCTTGTGATGTTATGTTGAACCTAATGCTTGTTTGGCATTTTGAAAATCCTAGGGCCCTAAAGAATTCTATTAAATCTACTCTGTGCTTTGTAAATGGAACAACAAGGCCTATGTGATGGGATATCTGTTTATGGTATGGTTTTCTGACTATTTTAAGCCCACTGTTGAGAACTACTGCTTGAAGAAGGGGATTCCTTTCTAAATATTATTGTTCATGGACAATGCACCTTGTCACTCAAGAGTTCTGATGGAGGTGTACAAAGAAATTAATGTTGTTGTCATGCCTCATAACACATCGATTCTGTAGCCCATGGATCAAGGAGTAATTTTGATTTTCAAGTGTTATTATTTAAGAAATAGATTTCACAAGGCTATAACTGCCATGAATAGTGTGATTACTCTGATGAGCAAATTCATTGAAAACCTTCTAAAAGTGATTCACCACTGTAGATGGCATTTACAACAGTTCCGAATCACAAAATGAAGTCAAACTATCAACATTAACAGGAGTTTGGAAGAAGTTGATTCCAACCCTCACAGATGACTTTGAAGGGTTCAAGATTTTGGTGGAGGAAGTAACTGCAGATGTGGTGGAAATAGCAAGAGAATTAGAATTAGAAGTGGAGCCTGAAGGTGTGACTGAATTGCTGCAATCTCATGATAAAACTTGAATGGATGAGGAGTTGCTTCGTATGGATGAGCAAAGAAAGTGGTTTCTTAAGATAAAACCTGTTCCTGGTGAAGGTGCTCTGAACATTGTTGAAATGAAAGCAAGTAATTTCTTATATAAATTTGGCTGATAAAGCCTCATCAGGTTTTGAGAGGATTGACTCCGATTTGGAAAGAAATTCTACTGTGCATACAATGCTATCAAATAGCATTACATGCTACAGAAAGATCTTTTTCAAAATAGAGTAAATCAATGCAGCAAAATTTATTGTTGTCTTATTTTGAGAACTTGCCACAGCCACTTCAACCCTCAGCAACCACCACCCTAATCAATCAACAGCCATCAACATCAACATTGAGGCAAGATCGTCCACTTGCAAAAAGATTGACTTGCTGAAGGCTCCAATGATTGCTACCATTTTTTAGCTATAAATTATTTTTAATTAAGGTGTGTACACTGTTTTTTAGACATAAAGTTCATCACATACTTAACAGACTACTGTATAGTATAAGCATAAATTTTACATGTATCAAGAAACCAAAAAAATTATGTCACTCACTTTATTGCAATATTTACTGTATTGTGGTGGTCTGGAACTGAACCCACAATATCTCCAAGGTACACCTATATTTCTAAAGATTCTTCTTCCTCAAAATATAACATATTTTGATGGTGAATTTTTAGCTCTGTCATTGTACATATATAAATGCAATTTTAAGAGGAAATAATAGTGAATATAAAATACTGAACTTAAATTCAAAAAGACTTGGTTCTTACTGTGAGCTTGCCTCTCAATTGGGAGGCTATAATGAAAAGAGGAATTAATACTACAAGTGAAATTATTAGTAAATTATAGAGGTTTTAAAGTTTTTTAGAACTTCCTCAGACAGAATAAGACAAGCTCACAAGTGTGTTGAGTTAGATGTTTGAAGTTGCCTTTAGAGCATTTCCCTTTGGGCCAGAGAACGTGTCTAAAAGCATTTAATAAAATGCACAAAGTTTTAAACAAAGGCAATGTGTTAGGAATTTATATCATAAATGCCACTTAAAAATCTTCTGCCAAATCACTACATTTTTATTAAAGAGGTTTATTTAAAGGATGTGTCACGCAGTGTCATTTGAAGATTCATTGACCTCAGCTCTATTTTCCTGGAATTTGGATAAACAAAGCTCTTGTTTCACACACAGACACACACACACAGCACATAAAATGAACAACCCTTACCTCTACAGTAAGGAATGATTTTAAATACTCCCCTTGCTGATGTTACTTTGCTTTGAACTGACTATAACTGAAATCCGACAACAGTGCCTCAAGCTGACAATACTGCATGAACCACATGTGAAATAATGAGCAAGACAATAGATATTTCAATAAATGTATTGCAATCTTTCTGCTTTTTCATAACCCATATTACTGGCAGAACAATATTTTTAAAATAGAAATCGTACATTAAAGCCCTACATGTAACCTTTAATTTTCTTCCCATTCAAAGAGATACGAAGGGAAATCCAAACTCCTTAAGCTAGAGGAAAGAGGTCTCCAGGATGTGGCCACCCACCATCACCAAGTATTTCAGCCTCATTTGTGAGTCCACCACCCATCTTCTGCATGTTCCCAGCACTCAGCTGCTACTGCATTCATTAAATATGCCAAGCACTTTCCTACCTGAAAATCTTGGTTCTTGCCATATCCTCAGTCTAGAATACTCCTCTGATCCTCTTGCTCTTTTTCTCTTCACTGACTCCTACTTATACTTCAGGATTCAATAACTATACTTTTTCAGAGAAACCTTAACCAGTGTTTCCCCACTAAATAAGTTTTCATTGTCATATGCCTATATTATAATTTTTTTCTTTGTAGTTCTTCTCAGAGTCTGTAGTGATAGAATTATCTGTGTGATTATTTGTGTCTGGTTATTTCTCCCACTGGACCGTGAGCTTAAAGGAAAAAGGTGATTTTTGTTCATCACTGCATCTCCAGTGATCACCTCAGTGTCAGACACTTAATAGGCATTTTATTACATGTGAAATAATAGTTAAAAATAACATACAGGTATAACATCATTTGGTTGATATAAATGTATCTGAGTGATTATTGTGGGCGAGGGTGGCAGATTTAATGAGCAGAGTTATAATTGTGATTCTGTCAAGGAGAGATATTTGCAGAAGATTTGGAACACAGGCTAGAAGTTGAGGATATTCTTGGATGACAGCTAAAGACAGTATCACGGGCACTTGTCAAGAGAAGTTTGTGGTGGCTTCTGGGCGAGAACCCTCAAGTTACTTCTGTATTGCAGTCTGGAAAGGATTTTCACTTCTGCATTTCCTGAGCTAGTAATGTTACAAGATCTTTGTTCTCCAGCTTACCAGTCATTGCAAAAGTCTTTGATGCCCTGTATCAAAAGACATCTGTATTAACTCCTATGACTAGAAATGTGGAAAATGATTGCAATTTTTAATAGAGTCCTGGCTGATCAAATACTGAAATAACATACTTCAGAAAATGGTAGCATTTACTGTTAATGAGGATCTCAGTGATATTTTCCATATGACTTCATTCCAGCTCCACCTGGAAGACTTAGGGAACACATATTTAATCCATAATACAATGACAATACAAAAAATGAAAACAATTAAATATAAGAATAAATTAATTTAAACCTCTCAACTTTTTAATTTATGCATACATCTATTTATCTCTCTATATATACAAATTTCCTTATCTATATTCCTCTTTTGCTCCTTCTCCAAAATGCCTCTTTTTGTCTAAATGACTATCGGTGTAAATTAATTACTAATAGGTAATTTTTAATCTAGTTTTATATAATTAAGGCACATTAATTTCTACCTATAGTAAGTCTTTAAATATCTACATTTACCTTTTCCAGAATATATAGAAGATATATGCATAAAAATTGTTCTTTAAGGACAAACTATGTGCCTTTTATAGATTCAAAATATGTAATGGAGTAATTAAAGGTTCTGAAAATCTTTTGTCAAATATTCCAAGATAACTCTGTCTGCCTGGATGTTCCCCAACTGTTTTTGATAAAGGAATCATCCTAAACTCTTCATCTTAAAAAAAAAGCTGATATGGAATATTTGATCAGAGCTGTCAAGAATTCTAAATAATTAACAGAACAGACTAATTTATTTTAAGTTTTTAACTACTTACACTGATGTCAACACTATCCAAAGTCGTCACATAATCACTTTGCTGTGAAAATAAAGTCAAACGCATCATTAGAAGTGTTGATCAGCAGCCCTTAGTGTGAGCTGAGAGAAGTATTACAGAAGAAAGACCAGCTGCTTTCTTAGAGAGAGACTGAGAGAGCGAAAGAGGAAGAGAGGTGGAGGAGAGAGAAAGAGAGAGAAACAGGTCCATTTATTGGACATATGGCACTCCCAGGAGGAAACAAAAAAACATATCTTAATATGCAAATATCCTGTGTGTGAATATCTAATAAAATTAGCTTTTACATAGAATACATAGCATGCTAATTTTATATCAAAGATGCTCCCTGATAACCCAATGAAGTCATCCTCAGAGTCTCACATTGTTACAGGTTTGCTTCTTGAAGTTAGTCACTGGCTTAAAATTTTGCTACTCATTTACATCAACCTTTTGAATTCTCACTTGAGAGGTAATATTTCACTCTTGTTTCTATGTCAATCTGGAGTCTTTTCTGAAATAAGTTACAAAGCCTTATTGAATAAAATAATTTCTGACACATTAATTAGTTTTGAATTAACATTAAACTATCTTTTGCAAATATTAATTATAACTAAGCTCATTTTTCCTAGGATTTTAAAAATCAAAATTATTTCTGTACTTCAAAATCAGAACAGGAAGGAGGAATGTTAACAAAGTATTACTGTATAGAATTAAATTTTACCTATGGGAGAAAAATTATGTCAGTGCTCTTTGCTAATCTGACATACCTAACACTAAAATAATTTATTGTATTTAAATATAGTGTTTTATCACATGAAATTATACCTTATATTGATCACCAAAACTTTTCTCAAGTGCCAACCTTACTTGTATACTTTGACAGAGACAAAATTGTTCATTTGAAACCATTTTCTTTTTTCCCTGACCCTACAGAAAAACGGCTTTCTATACTTCATGACTCTCAGGCAGAACCATGTGATGGATTTATGAATATTTGAATATGGGTAGATATGGTATATGCCAATTCTAAGCCATGTACAGAGGTGTGAAACTGAACCCCCATCTCTCACCATATACAAACATTAACTCAAGATGGAGTAAAGAATTAAATTTAACACCTGAAACAATAAATACTCTAGAAAAAATGTTAGAAAATCTCTTTTAGACATTGTCTTAGGCAAGGAATTTATCATAAAAACCTCTAAAACAAATGCAGCAGCAACAACAACAAAAAAACCAAATGGAACTTAATTAAACTAAGAAGTTTCTGCATAACAAAGGAAATAATCAATAGAGTAAATGACAACCTACAGAATGAGAGAAAATATTTGCAGACTGTACATTCAACAAAGGACTAACATCCAGAATCTACAAAGACTCAAACAAATCAACAAGAAAAAACAAACAAACCCATCAAAAGTGGGCAAAGGACAAGAATGGATTTTGCTTTTTTCAAAAGAAGATATACAAATGGCCAATGTGCTTTTGAAAAAAAAAATGCTCAACATCACTAATCATCAAGGAAATGCAAATTAAAATCACAGTGAGATACCACATTACTCCTGTTAGAATGGTCTTTATTAATAAGCCAAGAAACAACAGATGTTGGTGCAGATGTGGTGAAAAGAAATGCTTATATACTCTTGGTAGGAAGGTAAATTCATACAATCTTCTTGAAAAACAGTATGGATATTGCTCAAAGAAATAAAAGTAGACCTAACATTCTATTTTGAAACTCCATTAGTGAGGGTCTACTCAAGGAAAAGAAGTCATTGCTTCAAAAGGACACCTGAACCTGAATGTTTATTGCAGCACAATTGCAAAGATATGGAATCACCCTAAGTGCCTATCAATTGATGAGTGGATAAATAAAATGTAGGGTACATATATACACACACACCATGGAATACTACTCAGCTGTAAAAAGAATTAAATAATGCCTCTTGCAGCAGCTTGGAGCTGGAGACCATTATCCTCAGTAAAATATCTCAGGAACAGAAAAACAAATACATGTTCTCACTCAAAGTGGGAGCCAAATTATGGTAGGTGTGGCCATAAAGTAGTATAAAGGACATTGGAAACTAAGAAAAGAGGAGGGTGTGAGGGGTGAGAGGGATAAAATAACCTATTAAGTACAATGTACACTGTTCTGGTGATGAGTATACCAAAAGCTCTGATTTCACCTCTATGTAATTCATCCATGTAACATAAAACACTTGTATCCCCTAACTCTATTAAAACAATGCTAATAATTACAAAAGCAAAATATTACACTCTGGAGGAAGAGTATTTTTTTCTTATTCAGAAGGCTTCACATTATGGGTAAAGATTCATCTTCCTTGTCCAACATTACTTCTGCCAACACTTCCATTCATAGGCTCACAATTATCTGACTTACTAACTATCGAAACTGCTACATCATCTAAAATTAAGACCAAGTGACAGATATTTGGGCAGAGAAAGTGAAAATATGAGTACATGACCAAGGAAGTGACTGATCCTACCATGTATAGCATGACCTAGAAGATTTTCAACTGATTGTAGATTGAAATATTGGGACCAACTTGGAAATGATGCATCATGATGGTTAGACGCTGTTCTTCAAAATATAATGTTATATACATGACACCCAAAGCCATTACATGATGCTGTGTGCTTAATAGCTAATATTTATAGTTCCAGGAATTAATGTGTGGTCTCTCACATTACTGGTGTAATACACTTCACTTTTGTGTTTCCCATCCTAGCAATTTTAGTCTCTGCAGGGCCATAATAAGAATCCTAGTGGACCACCTACCAAATAATGGAATTCCTATACTGAATAGAATTATCAGCTGAGACTATTTATAAATGTAGGATAAGTGATAATTACTATGGTCTGGATGGGCTATGGTTGGACTCTGTGTATCCATTGCATGTAGTCTCTTAATGCTTCAAAAACTACTAAAACCGTTAAATGGAAAATAGAAACAGTTGCAGACTGGTAAGGATATCAAAGTTAGGGTTTTGTATGGGGAACAGGTTAAGGTCTAGGTCACCACACTAAGCAAACAGCATAGTGTAACAGAGACACACTTCTGACCACTGATAAGACAAAATTAGAAAAGGTTGTTATAAATTTTAATTATGACCTCAAGACAAACTCATGACAAGTGAGGACCATATTTTATGCTACCATCTTTTGTGCTACTAACTGTACATTAGGAAGTATTTTCTTTCTTAAGGATTGTAACCGACCACCAACTTTAAGAATTAATGGTGTCAATACAGAGAGATAGGAACACTCATACACTGCTGAGTACATGACTGGAATAATAAAATGTGGTATATGTATACCATGGAGTACTATTCAGCTATAAGAAACAATGGTGACCTAGCACCTCTTGTATTTTCCTGGTTAGAGCTGGAACTCATTCTACTAAGTGAAGTATTCCAAGAATGGAAAAACAAGCACTGCATGTACTCACCAGCAAATTGGTATTAACAGATCAACACCTAAGTGGACATATAGGAATAACATTTATCGGGTGTTGGGCAGATGGGAGGGTGGAGGAGGGGATGGGTATACACATACATAATGAATGAGATGTGCACCGTCTGGGGGATGGTCATGCTTGAAGCTCTGACTCAAGAGAGGAGGGGGGCAAGGGCAATATATGTAACCTTAACATTTGTTCCCCCATAATATGCTGAAAAAAAGGATGAAGTTATTATTGAAACTCTTAGTGTTCATTTTCACAAAATTAGTAGTAAAAATTATTCAGTCATATTGACGCATAAAATAACTATCATTCAGTTATTTCTCATTCATGCTAATGAATAAGTTTTCTTAATAATTTTTAAGCAGTTTATTGTATTGGCAGTATTTCTTGACCTTTATTGTTGGTTTTGTATATGTCCACAGTTCTTCTATCATAAGTTATTTTTATTAAATATATCATTTCCTCAGAAAAGGTATGCTGACCAGGACTAAAAATATCAAGAATAAAGCATAATTTGATGCTATGCCAATTGGAACAAATTAAAATATTTAGCTTATCAAGTATAATTGTTTATACTTTCATAAATGTATTTTGCAATAATGTGAATCAGAATGATATTTGACATCTCTGAACTGGTAGAAGTTGAAAATTTGGGACAAATTATTCTTAGAAATAATAATATGAATAAAAACTCCTTACTGATATATGGAGATAATTAAGCCTATTTTAAATAATTTCATTAATAATGTAAAATGACTTCTGTTCATTTCTGTCCTATTACATCATTAAATATTATTGAGTTAGGTCCTGACATTTTATTCAGAATTATGTTTCTGGCATTTAGGCATTCAGCTCTAAATGTTAAGGATGTCAATTATGTGAGCATCCATCTTTTTCACTATGGTCTCCCATCAAACATTAATGATAGAAGTGTTAATTCATTTCAAGTAGTCTCAAATATCTGCCCTGAAGAAGGTTGACACTCTACAAGTGCTCTGACAACCTCTGGTAAGTAATGGCTCTTAAAAATATCTCAGTAAATTCAACTCACTCCTAGAGGCATTTTAAATTATATGTCGTTAAAATGTAATGCTTTCTCAAATGACAAGGTCATGCCAAAAAGCAAAACTACACTCTATTTTTATCTGAGACATACCCACTCCAATAAAAAATATTACAACATACACTTCAAATCAGGAAAGATAAGTTGTGTTACATTGAGAGGCATGTAGTAATCAAGGTAAATTGATATTTATACCAACAATAAATCAGTATTATGATATTACTCCATGTGAGAAAATGGTCCATTTGTGTGAGAAGTAGGATGTTGCATATCTTTATATAATTTGGCACAATAATGCTCTCACAAAATTGTCTTTATCTAACATTCCTCCTGACATTCCAACTTTTTCCTTCTCCTTTTGGAGAGTATGAAACAAAGTTACATAAAATTTCGCTTTCAGATTTAAATGAATATGTAAAGAAAGGCATGCCATATAAAGCAGATTGATCATTTATTATATATTTTTGCTCCTCATGACACAAGAATAAATATATAATGATTTGGAAAAATATTATAAATATAAAATCCCCAAAGAGTTATGGAACAAAGTGACCTAATTCCATTTTTACTCTACATGGTAGAAACATTTTTAAAAATAAAACTATTTTGATAATCTAGGAATAGATACGGAATGAATAAGCTTGCTAAATTGTGACAGTTAGAATATTGACTAAGTAACATCTATTTTACTATCTTTCTCACTTCAATCTACTGGGAAAAATAAATATAATCAATCATACCTATGAAGCTGTAACTTAAAATTGGAACATACTTTCACTTAAAGGTTTACTTTTAGAAGAAGTTGATTTTGCTTTTTTTTTTTTTTTTAAATATATATATACATAAAATAACACATTCAGTTGCTGGTATATAATACATATAAAAAATGTATACACAAATGATTGTTCTTAATCCAGATGACTTTTAAAAATGTATCTAACATCATCTTACTTGAGTAAACCACTTTTTATGTTTCTTTTGCAATTAAACATTATTAATTATATGGAATAGACTAATAGCCAAATCACAAAAACTCCTACAAAAAATAGAACCTGAGGAAAAATAGTTGAAGATATTTGTGCAAAATGGCTTTGATACTAAAACATAGCAGAGACATTGAAAGCAAGAAAAATTATAGATCAATTTCTCTTATGAACTTGGATGAAAAACATGAAATAACATATCATGAATTAAGTAGGGAAAAATATAAAGCACCAATCAAATGAAGATTAGTCCAGGTGTGGAAGGTTTTTGTTTTTAACTGCATTCAAGTTATTCTGTTTCACTAGATAATAAGAGATGAAAAAATCATATGATAATTTTTAAACATACAAAAAATCATTTTATAAAATAAAACACCAAGTCATAATAATCAAATATGTAAAAGTAATAAAAAAACTTTTCCTTAATAGATTAAGCATATCAAGAAAAAACAAACTACAGACCAATATCCCTAATGAATATAGATGCAAAAATTTTCAACAAAATCTTAGCTAACCGAATTCAGATGCTTATCAAAAAAATAATCCATCACGACCAAGTGGGCTTCATCCCAGGGATGCAGGGATGGTTCAACACACGTAAATCTATAAATGCAATTCACCACATAAACAGAAGCAAAAACAAAGACCACATGATTCTTTCAATAGATGTAGAAAATGCTTTTGACAAAATTCAACACCCTTTCATGATATGAATAATTAATAAAATAGGCATAGAAGGAACATACCTAAAAATAATACAAGCCATATATGACAGGCCCATAGCCAACATCATACTGAATGGGGAAAAATTGAAAGCATTCCCACTTAGACCTGGAACCAGAAAAGGCTGCCCACTATCTCCACTTCTATTCAACATAGTGCTGGAAGTCCTGGTTACAGCAATCAGACAGCAAAGTGGAATTAAAGGTATCCAAATAGGGGCAGTAGAGATCAAACTTTCACTCTTTGCTGATGATATGATATCATATTTAGAAAACCCCAAAGATTCAACCAAGAAACTCCTGGAACTGATAAATGAATTTAGTAAAGTCTCAGGATTCAAAATCAATACACATAAATCAAAGGCATTCATATACGCCAACAACAATCTAATTGAGAACCAAATCAAAGACTCAATTCCCTTCACAATAGCAACAAAGAAATTAAAGTACCTAGGAATATACTTAACCAAGGAGGTAAAAGACCTCTACAGGGAGAACTATGAAACATTGAGGAAGGAAATAGCAGAGGATTTAAACAGATGGAAATCCATACCATGCTCGTAGATCGGCAGACTCAACATCATTAAAATGTCTATACTACCCAAACTGATCTACAGATTCAATGCAATACCTATTAAAATCCCATCAGCATTCTTCACAGATATAGAAAAAATAATTTTACGCTTCATTTGGAACCAGAGAAGAGCCCACATATCAAAAGCAATTCTAGGCAACAAAAAGAAAATGGGAGGTATTAATATGCTAGATATCAAACTATATTACAAAACTGTAGTAATTCAATCAATCTGGTATTGGCACAAAAATAGGAATATTGTCCAGTGGAACAGATCTGAGAATCCTGATATAAAACCATCCTCATATAGCCATCTAATCTTTGACAAAGCAGACAAAAACATATGCTGGGGAAAAGAATCCCTTTTCAATAAATGGTGCTGGGAAAACTGGATAGCCACTTGTAGAAGGCTAAGGCAGGACCCACACCTTTCACCTCTCACAAAAATCAACTCACGCTGGATAACAGACTTAAACCTAAGGTATGAAACTATTAGAATCCTAGAGGAAAATGTTGGAAACCCTCTACTAGACATCGGCCTAGACAAAGAGTTTATGAAGTCCCCAAAGGCAATCACAGCCACAACAAAAATAAATAAATGGGACATGATGAAACTAAAAAGCTTCTGCACAGCCAAAGAAACAGTCATGAAAGTAAACAGATGACCTACAGAATGGGAGAAAAGTTTTGCATCCTACGCATCTGATAAGGGGCTGATAAGTAGAATATACTTAGAACTCACGAAAATCAGCAAGAAAAAATCAAATAACCCTATTAAAAAGTGGGCAAAGGACTTGAACAGAAACTTTTCTAAAGAAGACAGAAGAATGGCCAACAAACATATGAAAAAAATGCTCAACATCTCTAATCATCAGGGAAATGCAAATCAAAACCACAATGAGATATCACTTAACTCCAGTGAGAATGGCCTTTATCAAAAAGTCTCCAAACAATAAATGCTGGCATGGATGCGGAGAGAGAGGAACACTTTTACACTGCTGGTAGGACTGCAAACTAGTTCAACCTCTGTGGAAAGCAATATGGAGATACCTTAAAGCGATACAAGTGGATCTACCATTTGATCCAGCAATCCCATTACTGGGCATCTACCCAAAAGATCCAATGACATTCTACAAAAAAGACACCTGCACTCAAATGTTTATAGCAGCACAATTCATAATTGCAAGGCTGTGGAAACTGCCCAAGTGCCCATCAATCCAAGAATAGATTAATAAAATGTGGTATATCTATACCATGGAGTACTATTCAGCTCTAAGAAAAAACAGTGATATAGCACATCTTATATTTTCCTGGTTAGAGCTGGAACCTATACTACTAAGTGAAGTATCCCAAGAATGAAAAATCAAGCACCACATATACTCACCAGCAAACTGGTATTAACTGAGCAGCACCTAAGTGGACACATAGGTACTACAGTAATAGGATATTGGGCAGGTGGAAGGGGGGAATGGGGTGGGTGTATACATACATAATGAGTGAGATGTGCACCACCTGGGGGATGGTCATGCTGGAAACTCAGACTTGTCAGGGGAGGGGGGGAAAGGGCATTTATTGAAACCTTAAAATTTGTACCCCCATAATATGCTGAAATAAAAAAAAAGAAAAAAAAAACATAGAGAAGACATCTACTCAAAATGTACTATTGACAGTTTCTATCTAAAATTTGGAACAAAACAAGGAAGACCACAGTAACCACTTCTATTTAGCATTGTACTGGGGACCATCAATAAGATAGTAAAAAATTTACAAGAAATGATGAGTATAAGTATTCAAAAACAGGAAACAAATCCATCACATGTTGCAGATGACATGAATGTGTATTAAGAAAATCCAAAACAATAAGAATCCGTAAATGATCCTATTGATATAATGGATATTACATAAATATTAGAAATCTGTTTTATTTCTATATACTGACAATGAGCAATTGAGAAAGGAAGTAAAGGATACATTAGAGTAACCTTAAAAAATATCAAACTTCCAAGAGTACATATAACAGAAAACGTGCAAAACTCTCATAATTAAAAAGCCAAAGCACTGTTTAAGAAAGTGAAAAATGTCTTACATAAATATATTAATAAATATGTGATGTTTGTCAGTTGGAAAACTAAATATTGTAAAACGGGATTTCTGAATCTTGAAGACATGAATGTTTGAGTTTTAATAGTTTTTCTGTTGGGTAGTATCTCTGCATTGTACATTTTAGGAATGTTTTATAGCCATCTAGGCTTTTGTCCCACTAGATGCCAATAATATTCCCTATTTGTGAGAACCAGTTATATCTCTAGACATTGACAGGTATTCCTTTGGGGTCAAAATTTCCTCCATTTAGGAACTACTATTGTAAAATTTTCAATTTCTTTTTTGAGGGGTTTTGATTATTTTTAGTAATGAAAAATTTTTAATTTATCTTTTTTTTCAGGATTTGAAAGAGAACTTTTATTTTTTTTCTGTAAATATATTTTTATTTCAGCATATTATGGGGGTATAGATGTTTAGGTTACGTATGTTGCCCTTTTCTCCCTTTTTCCCCCAGAGTCATAGTTTCAAGCGTGTTCATCACTCAGACTGTGCACATTGCACTCATTGTGTATGTATATACCCATCCCTCCTTCCCCCTTTTACCTGCCCGACACCCGATAAATCTTATTCCGACATGTTCACTTAGATGTTGATCAGTTAATACCAATTTGCTGGTGAATACATGTGGTGCTTGTTTTTCCATTCTTGGGATACTTCACTTAGTAGAATGGGTTCCAATTCTATCCAGGAAAATACAAGAGGTGCTAGATCACCATTGTTTCTTATAGCTGAATAGTACTTCATGGTGTACATGTACCACATTTTATTAATTTATACATTCAATACAATCCCAATCAAAATCATGTGTGTGTTTGCAAATTCATAATATGATTCTAAACTTCATACAGCAAAACAAAGTAAGAATATCCAAGGTGGGATTGACAGAAAAGAAAGACAACACTGGAAGCTTGTACTAGCAAATATCAGTGCATTTTATAGTTAAAGCAATTAAGACAGTATGATTTTGTCAAAAGGTAGATAGATAGACCAAGGAAATAGCATGTAGTACCTAGACGGATAGGCACATCTTACATATAAGAAAGATGACACTCATTCTGCTATTAAAATGGATGACCTTTCTGAAAAATGGTCCTGAATAATTGAATGTTTATAAGAAAAAAATTGAATGGTATGAGGTCTACTATCTCATACCCTTACCAATGAAAGATAAATCAATAAAAATCATGGAAGAAAATGCAGACTCTTTTATATGTTTGGATTAGCTAAATATTTCTGTAAAAGGGCATAGAGGTGGGAAATATCAAATTTTATTATACTAAAATCATGAAACTGTGCTTTTCAATAAAATGAAAGGCCAGACATGCAGTAGGTCAACATATTTTCAATACTTAAGTCCAACAAGGAATTTATATCTGGAATGCCAATAAGCAAAATACAGACAACTAGATAGATACCAAATAGGCAACTCACAAAAGTTCATCTAAATGTCCAAGAAACTTAAAAAATGGCATTCAATTAATTATCGAGAGAATGCAAATCAAAATCAAAATACAGTAGTATTATATAACATGGAATGGCTAAAATTTTTAAAAAGACAAAGATTTCAAGTATTGTTCACAATGTGGAGCAAAAAGAATTCTCCTGTACCTTTGGTGAAAGTGTAATTTTTATAATTAATTTTGAAAACTTCTTGGCAACATCTATTGAGCATAAACATGCATATTATATAACCAGCTATTGCATTTCTTGCTATAATCCAAAAGACCTGCTTATGGATATTTACCAGGATATATGTACAAAAAATATAAGTAGCAACCTTCTTTGTAGTAACAACAAATAGAAAATGATTCAACTTTTTATCAACAATAGAATAGATAAATATATTCTGGTATATTTATATAATGAATTACCATATGACAATGCGAATGAACAAATTGCAACCACATGCAACATCTTGGATGGAACTAACAAACATTATGTAAAAAAGCAGAACTAGACACATGTAGTAAAATACATATGCTTTTTTGAATATAACATTTAAAAGATAACAAAATAGATTTTTGTGTTAAAACTTAAGATAGTGGTTACCCTTTTAGAACAAATGGTGACTGTAAGTGCTATCAGTGTGCTTATAGAATTTTGTTAATTTAGAGTCTTTGATCTGAGAGCTGGTTATCTAGGTTTGTGTAATTTCTAAAAAATTAATTAACATGTACTCTTGTGATTTGTGCACTATGTGTACTTTATACTCTAAGCAGCTTATAATATATTAATCCATAGGTGGGGAACAAAAAGGTTAATGTGTTAATGTACATTCTTTTAAATTGAGAAAAATGATAGAAATGGAAATATTCATAAATGAACTTATTTTATTTTTGTAAATGTTGGAAGGTAGAATTGAACTGGACAACTAGAATTAAGAAAATGTTATTATAATGTTTTAATAATTTATGCAAAAACTGTAATTTTTCACATTTTTACTTTAATGTTTAAGCAAGATTTTTCTAGAAACTATTAGATACTCTTTTCAGAAAAGATGTTTAAATATAGGGGCATATTAGCAAAATAATTTGGATAAATTATTTTTCATTTATTTTATCTATCATCTGAGCCAACCAATATAAAGTGGAAAATATCTCCGTATCAATCCTAAACTATGTCTCTTTGCCTTTGAAGCAATTATTGAATATGTTCTCTTGGATAGTACTTTGAAGTAATATTATCTGGGTAATGGGCACAATTATAACCCTGATTCAAGCATTACAGAAGCGATCCATGTAACCAAAAACACGTGTACCCATATAATAGTTTGAAATAAATTTTAAAAATATCTCAAATCTAGGCAAGTCAATGTGGGAGAGCCTTTGGGAACATTTTTTTGGATTATATATTTATTAATTAATTATATTAGATGATGAAGATGTGTATGTTAATTCAGTGTATTCATAAAGAAAAATGAAAAATTGTTTTGAAGCAATGTAAAAATTATTTTATAGGATAAAATTAAAAGTTAATATAGGAAAATCTCTTCACTTATTAAATATGTAGCAAGTTTTCTTAAAGTTAATTTTAATTGCTATTTTTATGCTTTACCAGTTAATGCAAGTATTATACTGAATCTATTGAATTATATGCAATTTTTATTTGTTTTTATTGTGGTTAAGCACACATACCATAAAAAGATGCTTCTACCATTTTAAGAAATAAAAGCGGGGGCCTAAACATATATTTGTATATGCTGGTTTTGCAGCATTATTCACGATACCCAAAAAGTGGAAACAAATCAAGTGTCCAGTGATGCATGAATGGACAAAATGATTAATTTTTGTAAGTGGTGAGAGATATGGATCCTGTTTCATTCTTCTGCATGTGGCTATCCAATTTTCCCAGCGCCATTTATTGAGTAGGCATTCTTTTCCCAGTGTATATTGCTGTCTTATTTGTCAAAAATCATTTGGCTATATGTGGATGTTTTTATATCTATGTTTTCTCTTCTATTTCATTAGTCTATATCTCTATTTTTGTGCAAATAGTTTGTTATTTTTGTTACTATGGCCTTGTAGTATAGTTTGAAGTATGGTAATGTGATGCTTCCAGATTTGTTCCTTTTTCTTAAGATTTCTTTGGCCATTTGGGCTCCTTTATGGTTCAACATGAAGCCTAGAATTATGTTTTCTACATCTGTGAAATATGACCTTGGTGTTTCAGTGGGAATGCATTGAATCTGTAAATTACTTTGGGTAGTATGGACATTTTAACAATGTTGTTTCTACCAATCCATTATCATGGTATGTTTTCTCACTTGTTTGTATCATCTGGTATTTCTTTCTTCAGTGTTTCATAGTTCTCTTTGCAGAGGTCTTTTACCTCCTTGGTTAAGTATATTACTAGGTATTTTATTTTCTTTGTAGCAATTGTGAATGATATTGAGTCTTTGATTTGACTCTCAGCTTGACTTTTATTAGTATATATTATATTATCACCTTTTCCAGAGTATATGTTGCATTAAAATTCATAAGCTATGTTTTTGCTTGAATAAAATGGATCTTGTGACTTGAGAATCAATCATATTTTTATTAATATGTTTTAACAATTTTTCTTTTCTTACATAAAAAATTTCTTTAAAATTGGTAGTTCAAATATGACTGAATCTGACACTAATTTTCATAAACTCATTTTGTTGCTATTCCTTTAGGAATGAGTAATTGATGAAAGTATGCTTTCTGAAGAAGCACTGAGTATATACTTTCTAAAGACACTTAAATCACTCTGACTTCTCATTCGTCAGCATTTCCTAAACCAAGATAATTTATGCAGAATGTTTAAACAGAACTAAAAATTTAGGTCATGGTAGTTCCTCTATGTATAATACCAGTTCAACTATCCCAGGCAATTATGTCCTCCTTTAGTTGGGAGTGTGATTATACAATATTGATAATGTAAATATTGCATCTGAATAATATGATAACACAAAATAGTTGTGCCAAGAATGGGACTCTCCAAGAGTTAATATTGGCCTAAAAGAATTTGACTTAGAATTATAATATATAAAGTAAATTTTCCTATACTTCATTTTAAAAAACAGTATTCTATAAAAATACACCACCAAATCTTACAGTCTGTGGCAACATGTTCAAAGGAATACTGATACATTAAAATGTGTGGTGTCTTTAGAGGAAAATTCTTACATTCAAAAGAATTACATTGTTTAATACTTAATCACTTTCCTTACCTATCTACTCCGAAAACATTTCTAATATAATTTTAATTTTAATATTTCTTAAAAGATTTCCAACAGTAACTTCTTTATTAGAATTTAATAGTGCATGAACACCAATTCCTCATTACATAGATTTTAGTATCAGAGAAACTCAACTTCAAATGCCTTCTCTATAAATTACATGCTATACAACTTAAAGATAGTAATTTCATCTTTGTGAGCTTTACATTGTTCATCTTAAAATTTGGATAATAATAAAAGTCCAAATAATATGGCTGCCAAATGAGTTTGCTGAAATAATAACTGTAAGGAACTTAGTTTGGTGCTTGGCAGAGAAGCAGCATTCAGAAATGATTTATTATCATTATTAAGGATGATTATTAGTAAGGCACTCAAACTTAGATGGGTTATTCTGGAGAGAAGACATTTTTATAGTAAAATTGTGTCTAAGTCTAATTATTTGGCAGGATTTTCATAAAGTATACTAAAGCCTACACTATATGGATCTGAGCAATCTTTTATTCATTTAATTTTCAAAAGTGAATTAGTATAATATTTTGTCAATTATTAAATTTTAGTAATTTAAATCAGGACTACATGGCTTAATTTATTCTTATTTTATAAATTAAAATTTTAATTTAATATTTTTATTATGGAAATAATGGTGATAAAATATGGTCAAATATCATCTTTTAGAAACATGAAAAAAGAAAAAAATTATCTATAATCCAAAATACCAATTATTGCCTTTCTTGTTTTGTTTCTTGTACTTTTTTTCTTAGCACATATTTATTTGTAGAAATTTTTAATGCAATAACATTAGAAATGGATATTATGAGGTATCTTAAATAAAGATTGGAGATGTTTTAGACTTCTCAAATCCAGATAAGAAAAGGTAATTTTAAAAAAGGTGGTACATTGGGTGTATTTGTGGTTTCACACATATATCAATAATGCACTGAATAAACTAGGAAGAAAATTTAGTTTTGTTTGATCATTTTTTCATACTCAGAGCTGCACATTAAACAAAATATCAAAAAATAAGGAGGTCAGATAATATAGATGCAAATGTCTAGAGAATAACAATAGTGGCATAAAATGAAATATACACTATCAGAATAGAAGGAAGAGTCGTTAGAAAGGAAAATAGTGAATTGGTGATTTATATAATATAAAGTTTATAAAGGATAAAGTCCTTTGGAATGAATCCTTAGATTTCTAGTATAAGAAAAAAATATTGTGTGCCCTGGTAACTGATTACCACCAGGAATGGTAGAAGAAAAACAATGATACTAGAGAGGGAGATCATAAGTTCTCACGCTTGGGCAAATCTGTTTGAAATACTTATGAGACATTCATTTGGAGATTTCAGATATGTACTTGACATAGAGATTTAAAGTTTGGAAGTGTGTTCTGGCTAGGAATGCTAAGTGTGGAGATTTCAGTGTTAGTAATTATAATCAAAAAAGTGGAAGAGATTGAAAAAGTGGAGAAATTGAAGTAAACATTTATTTTATGTTTATGTGGTTAGATAACATAATAACCTCATATTTTAATTTTTAAAGATAGCTTTAGTTATTGACAAATTCAACACCTTCCTCATAAAAAAACGAATAGTCATATTTTATAGTTGCATTAGTGCCACTAATGAGAGCTTTTTGAAGTTGTCGTGTTATGAAATATATAAAGTCAAATTTTTAACAATGATCGTTTTTTGGAAAGCACTTTAAAATATTATGTAACAGTTAATTATGTAAGTTTGAAATGGCTGTCTTTATTAAAAATTGGTTCCATTGTGCAGAACAGAAAGCTTTGCAGAGCTATGATTTTGCACATTACTAACACTAAGATTGTTACAACTTTTGAATATGAAGATAAATAACCATACAACTGTCAGGACATTAATATGCATCAAACATTCAAACAATACATCTTGCTAAAACGTGATTAATCTTACCAAACTGATGATGTTTAAAGCAGAAGCATTACTGAAATTAATCTTGTCCCGTGGGAGAGCTCAATGAATAGTGCTGTGTTTATAGTTTCAATTTCTGGATAGCATATTAAAACTTTAGCATTTGTGATTTCAAACATTGTGTTAGGTTAGCCAATTTTCTATACTTGAGAATATTCTATTTCTCTAAAACTTTATAGAATAATGATTTGTTTAAAAATGGAAGAATACATGAAGCACTGGGAAATGAGAAACCTTACTTTTACTACTAGTGTCAGCAATTTAATACATTATTCTTTCTGGTGGAGAAATTTTGGTAATGGGAGGCAATATTTTGGCATGGAGCTCTACAAACCTACAGTACCAAACGGACTCCCAGAACATTAAACTGAGTGATGAGAAATTATGTCTATCTATTTATGCATAATGGTTATCATATTGCAAATTTTTTCTATGTGTATATAAAAAAAAGCCTACCTATAAAAGGTATGAAAACTGCAACTAAACATCTTTTTCTTATAAGGCACTGGTTTTCCAGAAGGTAAACTGTTTCTCTTGTATTTTGTAGGAACATATGTGCATGTATTATTTCATTTTTTGAAAATAATATTTATAAATATATATTATTCTGAGACATGAATTGCTAATTTAACAATATACTTTGAATATTTTTATGCATCACTAGAGATGCTTCTTGCTTATGTCTCAATAAATTGATTTGTAAGCTGAAAATATCAAAGTCAAAAATACATTTAACACACCTAACCTACCAAACATCTCAGCTCTGCCTAGCCTACCTTAAACATGCTCATAACATTGATATTAACCTTCAGTGCTCAAAAATCTAACACAAAGCCTATTTTACAATAAAGCGTTGAATTCAGTAGTTCCTACTTATCCACAGTTTTGCTTTTCATGGTTTCACTTACCCATGGTCAACTGTGGTCTGAAAATAGATGAGTAGAGTGCAAGGTCTGGTGAACACAGTGGATAAAGAGAGTTTCCAAGTTCAGCCTCTGTATTTTGAACAGTGTTGTTTGTGTAACATGTGGTTTAGCGTTGCCTTACAAGAGGATTGGCCTGTCTCTATTGACCAATCTTGGCTGCTTAATCACAAGCATCTTTATCATTTCATCCAATCAGTTGCAGTGGACATCTGTTGTAATCTGTTGGCCAGGTTTCATGAAACTGTAGTGAATAATACCAGCACTGGACCACCAAACAGACACCATTAGATTTTTTTCATTAATATTCAGTTTTGGACTGTGTTTTGGCACTTCATCTTTATCCAACCATTGTGCCAGACACTTGCAGTTGTCAAACATAATCCATTTTTTATCATACATATTGATACAGTGTAGAAATGTTTCGCCTTTATGTTGTGACAGCAAAGAAAGGCAAACTTTGAGACGATTTCTCTTCTGATTCTTGTTTAATTCAAGAGGAGCCCATCAATCAAGCTTCTTTACCTTGCCCATTTGTTTCAAATAGTTCAATATTGTTTTAATAGTAACGTCCAACCTTGCTGCCAATTCACACATAGGTGGAGATGGATTTGCTTCCACTACAGCTTTCAGCTCATCATTATCCACCTTGGTCTCAGGTCACCCACATGGCTCATTTTCAAGATTAAAATCATTAGAATGAAACTTCTCAAACCATCAACTTACTGTGCATTCATTAGTCACATCCTTCTTACATACTTCATTGATATTTTGAGTTGTCTGCATTGCATTGGCTCCACAACAGAACTCATAATTTAAAATAACAGGAATTTTTTACTTATCCATGATTTCACAAATATTGCTCTAAAATTTTTTTCTTGAAAGATAACCACAAGCCACACCATGTGTTTGAAAGAATGGGAATGTATTAATACTTTCACAAGAATAATAAAACAAGAAGTGTCAAAGTGAAATGCCAGAGATATCAGCTGTGAAGCTTAGTACATAAGGAAATTGGACATTTCATTGTTAGTAACCTAATAACTGCACATTCAATGCCTTAATTTAGTATGAAACATATGTTTATACTTGATGCTTATCGTCTTGAAACTGAACTATTTTGGGTGGGCTGGTAGGCTAGAAACTCATGCAGCATTCATATGTTACTGTCTTGAGACAAAATTCCTCCCTCTTTGGGAAACCTCAGATTTTGCTCCTTTAACCCAAATTATGGTGATTAACTTTCTTTACTTAAAATCAATTTATTGTAAATATTAGTCACACCTACAAAATATCTTCAAAGCAGTATCTAGACCAGTATTTGAGCAAACAACGGGACACTAAAGCCTAGCCAAGTTTGCACATAGGACATAAAATAAAGCATCACACAGGGAAAATAGGAACAGCCAGTGGATAAATTGCACAAGATACGCTGGGGCACATTATTTAGTGTCCAGGCATTGAGACTGATCTTGAGATTACATTAATCACTGCAGACAGAAAACATTACTGAAAACTTCCCAATGTTTCTGGTTTTTGAGGGATTTTCTATTACTCTATTTTACAAATAGATTACAAATATACTGGCTTTTCTCTATTTGAGAATCATTAAGAGGCAATTTTCAGAATAATGAAATGTGCAAGATCTACAACATATGAAGTGGTTTTCATGTTTACATTAATCTTACATTCCATTCTTTCATTTTCAAAGAAATGCATAAGTATATAATAGTTACGGATTTAGAATTACCTTTTCTCAATAGACTTCAGTTTAATAGCATTAATTTATCTTTTCTTAGAATGTTATGTTTTGCCAGTTTACTTTATTTAATTTCATTTTAATTCTCTGTTTTTTCCCCTAATAGTTTGATATGATAATAAACTGTAGAATTGAGAAGCAAAGGAGAAATTGCATAAAACACATATTTTAATTAGGTAAGTGCTGCTGATTTATAAAAAGAAACAAAGAACATTTCCTCAACAAGAAAAAAGAGAGAACAAAAATAAAAGTACTGTGTGGCTATAGGCTTGAAATTTTAATCATAGTATTAGTGTTGATTATAACAACAATAATAATACTTATCATTTCATCTTAAATTATCATGGTCAATGATAAAACTTTGCACAGGGCAAGGTATAGTTATAATTTTTTTCCTGTGGATCTTAATCTTTAAATTTTTAGATTTATAATATTTGCATCTGGGTCTTCTTGAGCCTCTCAGTTTATTTACTTTTTTATAGGGGGCTGTAAGGACACAGCTTTAACACCCTCTCTTATTGTCCTCTGAGTATAACAACAGTGCTTTAAAAGTACATTCTTGTTGTACTCTTTAACTGATACTTGTGTTTTATGGAGGAAAAGCTTTAAAAACATCCAGTCCATCTTCATGCCTGAGTCTCTCTCTATTAGACTCAGTACTGACAAATCCAAACTCAATATTATGAGTTATTATTTCATCACCATATATAAAATATTTCTCTATCCTATCACAACAAATTTCTTTACATTATTGGAACCTCCTATTCCCTTTCAGTACTCCTTTCCTTTGCAAGTGTACTTCTGCTTTCTAAATGTCTTCTAGGGTTGCCAGATTTAGTAAATTAAAATCCAGACTCCAGTCAAATTTGAATTTGTGTCAAAAATAAATTCATTTTCAGTATAAATATGTTCCAAATATTACATGTGGCAACTGATACCAAAAAAAATCTATTTGTTGTTTATTAGAAATTCAAATCTAACTGCGTGTCTTGTATTTTTGTGGCACACCTACCTAGTATATCAAGCCTCTGCATCTACACCCTCTGCTGGTCTGACTCATGTTGCCTGACTCCTCAGTAAGCCTCAGCTGACTCTACTACCTGAAGTAGAATTACAAGCCTAGAAACATCAAAAGAATTGCTATTTCATGTACTCATGCTCCGAAAGACAGTACATAAAATGTCAAATTTATTTTTGTTTATAAAGTATCTTTTTTGAATTGCTGCTTTGCAATATCAAAATGCTAAAATTGTTTGGTAATTCAATAATACTTATATAATTCCTAAGCTCATTTATTGAATCCCTATTCTCTGAGACATGATATCAGATCTATGCGGATAGGCCTTTGACAGGCATATGTGTATTTTATAAACATTTTCCCCTGCCTTCAGCCAATTGGACACATTTTTCAAGTTGAACAATCATATTCTCCCTCTCTGAAATTCAAAATTTTGATCCATGTTTTTTACTAAATCTTTCCAAATGACTAGGATTATATTACATAAATATGTCAAAAATGGGCAATCATATCCTATATGAATTACAATAGAAAAATCAGTCTGCAATATTTATGAAGAATAGTCATATTTTCAGAAGAATAAAGGGACAAAAGAAAATGCAATCGATTTTTTTCACTTATTGATGGTTTCCTAGTTCCTGGTTCAACCCAACATTTAGCTATCCTTTTGAAATTAGGTTATAAGAACCACCCTTACCATAAGAAGAATTGAGTTATTTTTTCACACAAAAAGAAAGAATACATAAAAATAGTGTAAGTGATGTTTTCTTTTACACGTTAAAGCTATTTTTTGCTAAGAGTAATGTAATAATAATAAAATATAATTTTATAATATTGAAGTTGATACCATTTAAATATCAATGCCATAAAACAGTAACTTGTACAAAGGTAAATTGTATTATGTGAATTCAGTACTTCTCCTTTGAAACATTAAATTACAGAAAAGAAACCCTGGTGTAACATTCCCAGTTATTTTTGTTGAAATTTTATAGAAATATCTCATAATAGTTAGAAATAAAAACTGACTCTTCCTTTGGAAAAAAAAACTTACTAAACTTTTTTTTTTTTATTATTAAAAAAGACCTTTAGAGCCCATCAAGAATAAACAACTTAGGCCAGGCGTGGTGGCTCATGCTTGTAATCCTAGCACTCTGGGAGGCTGAGGCGGGAGGATCTTTTGAGGTCAGGAGTTCGAGACCAGCCTGAGCAAGAGCAAGACCCCATCTCTACTAAAAATAGAAATAAATTAGCTGGACAACTAAAAATATATATAGAAAAAATTAGCCAGGCATAGTGGCACATGCTTGTAGTTCCGGCTACTCCAGAGGCTGAGGCAAGAGGATCACTTGAGCCCAGGAGTTTGAGGTTTCTATGAATTAGGCTGATGCCAGGACACTCTAGCCTGGGCAACAGAGTGAAACTTTGTCTCAAAAAAAAAAAAAAAGAATTAACAATTTAAACTGATCAAAATAGGGACATACCTTAAAAGAAATCTGGCACTAGTTTATAATAGTAAAGCAATGTTTTCTACTAGAATTTTTTTTTTGTTTTCTCTAGTAATGTTATGATTGTTATTAAGAGTTTACATTTGAAAATGAAATCCTTAAATATTCTTTGAAACTTTATTTTATACTTATAAAAATTATACCCTGTGGTTGGCTTTATAGTAGCTACTATTGATTCTTTTATTTATTCATGTGCATGAAAAGTAATATATAGAACAATCAAAATCTGAATATAATTTTCTCCTGATAATAAGCTCACATCTGTTGATTTCTGTGTCATAAGTTAAAAAACAGACAGGGAAAGAAGTAAGAATCCATGATTTATTCCAATGCAAACAACAGAACATGAACTGAACAAAGCTGTGAGGACACTTGTCAACAGCATTAAGCATTAAGTATCTATCCAAGGTAATATTTAAGCAATCCCAATGACAGCTTATCCATTTCTAAGTAAAATGAATCAATAAATTCAACAAAACAACTTATTTTTTGCATTTAAGCTGAACTTTTTTTGTCAGTGTGATTCCCCTCAGATAAATCTACAAACTAATATGTGCTTTAAGTAATTCAAAGTCAAGCTTATAATTCAGAAACAATGAACTCCTATGCTTGCTTTTAAATAATAAAATAATTATAATAATCCCCCAATTCTACTAGTTGTTATCTTTGCTTTGCAGAAAGTTTTTCTGTTATATACAAGTGTAAGTATTTTATCTTCCCATAAGCCTTAGGAAAATTTCCAAACTGGTGGATAAATGCAGCACAATTGTCCTTCTCAAATTTTGTGCCTATGTAGTGAATAGTCTTTTATTCTACTTAATGATAAATTAAGTATCTAAATTAAATATCAACATTTTAATGGCTGGTCATAGTATTCATTTGAAAGCCTTTGTTTTATGGAAATTACTTGTAAACTAATTTGAATATGAATTGAATGATAATTTTGTAGCTAAAAAATACGTAATTGCCACAGTTTTGCCAAGAGGACAAGTAGGGTATTTTGAATGGTTTTAAGGCCCCAGACTCTAACATTGTGAGATAATTTTGAGTCAACAAATCTGTGAATAGCACTGGAGCCTCTCTAGGCTTTTTCATATGGTCTATGATGTTGGAATGCTTCATAGGCAGTGATGTGCTCCCTAATGATGTGCTTTTGTTAATATAATAATTAAAAAAACAAAAAAGAAATCAATGTAATTTCTACAAGTACCAATAAAATTCTGATGTGATAATATATTATGCATATTACTATCTCTTTGCTTTACATATTGTCAAATAGGAAATACCTCTTAATTGCATCAAATGAATATCTTTTCAAAAATGTACTTCATTAATTTATTCATTGATAGATATTCGTTTAACACCATTTTGTACCAGACACTCTTATAGACCCTAGAGACATAGTAAAGGACAAAAGAAACAGGCATTATCTCTGTATGGTCTTTATTTTGTAGTGGGAGAGAAAACAATAGAAAAGCTAAATAATGTATAATGTTAGATAACTAAAACCATGCTGGAGAAACCTAAGTTTTATAACTTTGATAAGAAATGCAAGGGATTGAAAGTGTTAAATATTAATAATGGGTGATAGAGAAGTTTTTACTGAAAAATGTAAATTTTGAATAAAGAGTGGATGGGGGTGAAGGAGCATTTCACTAAAATTTTTCAGTTGACTAAAATAGAAAATTTTATTTCATTTCACTATAAAGAAATGTTTAGATATGGTATTCTGGGAAGAGCAAAGACATGAAGAAAGTAGGTTATCTAGCATGCCTGAAGAACAGCAGAAGTCAAGAGGGCTCATCCAACATGATGATGGTGGCGAAGTAACAAGAAAAGAGGTCAAATAGGAAACAAGATGGTGAGGAAGGGTTACATGGGACTTAAATGGAGTTTGACTTTTTTCTAAGTGAAATTAGAAGCTTCATGGGGTTTAGTGTAAAATGGCCATACACTTTTACATGATTATTAAAACCCTGTTGAGGATAGAATGAAGATGAACAGCGCTAAAGTAAAAAAAAAAAAAAAAAAAAAAAAAACACCAGTTAAGAAGCTATTAAAACAACGCAGGTCAAAGATGATGGCTACTTGCAATGGATTGATTCAGGGCCAGTAGTGGATATGAATACATTTTGAAGCTAGAGTCCATCAAATTGCTGGAAAATGGTATGGAAAATGTTTAAGAAAGAGAAAAATAAAAAAAAAATACTACATACAGATCTTTGGACTAAACTACTGGCACATATACATTGAGTTAGCTAAATCTGTGGAAGTAACATATTTCTACAGAGATGGAAACAGTTTAGTTTTGAACATGTTAAGCTTGAGATGCGTATTTGACATCCAGGAAATAATCTGAATGAGATAGGAAAAATTTTAATTTGAGATAAACATGACTCACATTTTATTTAATATTATTCATCATTTTACACTGATAAGAATAGAGTAAGTGGAAGGGAGCAGCTATGACCAACAAACTGGCCTAGAAATAGAAAATTAGCTATCAATGTAAATATCATACATAGTGGAGACATTGTCCATGCTCTAACAAAACTGTAATAGGCAGAAATATGTTTGTTAACACTAGGATCTTCAAAAATAACCAATAAATAAATAAGCCTTGAATTAAAGACTTTCAGAGTTGAGGATTTTCTCTAAAATCACCTTTGGAGGAAACAAAGACCACTCAGAAAGACCAAGCCAAAGTATTACCTGTATTATTCATAACCCTGGTGAGCATTCATAACAATGTTTTACTAGCACACAGATAATAATTTTGATTGTGATTTTCATAATTATGCTAGAAGGTATAGGGCTGCCAGGTTATCTCAGGTTAGGTGTTGGGAGAATGAGTGTTCCTTCCACTTGAATTCTTTAGGGAATTCTTAAGGGTATTGAGCTGAAAATAAATATAAGATTGTTCTAGTTAGGATTCTTCAAATAGTTCTGCTCCTGGAAGCTCATTATTCATTTATGGCTGTTGATTTTCTGGGATAAAACCATGTTTTATAAAGTTATTCACCTGACAGTAATGCCAGATAAAGAAATTTCTTATATCATATTCACAAGTTTCCATTTCATTTTATTTTTATACAACTGGTAAAATTAGGTGAGTGACTTTTGTTGATCTAATAATAAATGGGGTGAAGGCAGCCGAGACTTTTATATAAATACATTTATTATTGCCCGCTTACAAATAATTGGTTTCAAGGCACACCCTTTATAAACCAAGAATACAGACATGAAAGGAAGTTTATATAGCTAACGTGTTTAGAAATCATTCTGGCTACATCAGCCTTCTAGCCTACCTAATGACCACTGACCTACTCCTATCCTTGGTGAGCAAACATACATGTCAGACAACTAAAAAGTTCTCCTTGGGAGTGTGAAACGCTGTGTATTATTACTTTTCTCATGGTGCTTGCTAAAAATTTGGCAAAGGATTTGCACCAGTTTATACAAAAAGGAACCAATGTAACACACTTAATTAAATCAACTTTATTAACTTGTATCAGTGTTCTTGTGGCAAGTAAGGTAGAACTGAGAGGCCTGCATGTGGAGAAGCAGCATGACATTAACCGAAGGGAAGCTATGCAGGATCATGCTCTTCAATGAGCTAATTGATCAAGGTCTATTTTCTTTCTTCCTGGATATATTAAGTAATTTAACTCATCTTACTCTCATTCAGGAGTCATCCTTCAGTGATGTGAGTTGATATTGAGCTTGCACTTTGTCTTCATTTTAAGAACTGAAATCTTAAATCTTAAGATACCAGAAATAAGAAGACTGGAAAGAAAAAAAAATGTCAAAACTTAAAGCCCCATGTAACTCTTTTTCCTAGACCATTGTTCTGCAAGTATGCATGTGGAACAAAATTTTTACTTTAGCACAAAAGAAAAAAATAAATATCAAACATGGCTTTCAAATTAAAAATACATGTATCTTTAAGCTATTGTAAATATCCAATCTTTCCCGGTTCCCCACTCCTTTTCAGTAGAGGGGGCTGTAGGTAGAAGAGCAGATGTGGAAGCCAGATTTCAGAGCACTCAGCCAGATGTGAAAGGAGGTCTGGTGTGATTAGTTGGGCAAATAGTACACTTTTCCCTTAAATAAAATTAAATGGTAACTTACATTATTTTCTGTTAAAAATGGATATAATTTAGACTGATTTTTAAATTATCAATGTATTAATATTATACAAAACATTTTAATAATAAATTTAGCTATACATGAGTGTGCTAATTCTTGACTATGTTTCTATTACATGGAAAAACATGGTATGTCAGTCTGACTCTAGTCAGAAAAACTGACCATACATATGTTATGGGAATAAAAGTGATAAATAAAAACTTACAGGTATGTGGATGGAGGTGGGGGAAGAAAGATCTGGAAGACTGCAGCTGAAGCATATGAGAAACTGGAATTATTGAGAGGTCTAAGGAGCATGACATCTGATTATCGCTGTGAAAGACGAGCAAGTGGAGAGGTCTGTGAAGCCAGCCATTGGTCTACGCTAAAATGTCAAAACGTAAACTCAAATGAAAATGTTATTAGTCATCAGGGAAATGCAAATCAAAACCACAATGAGATCACACTTTACATCTGTTGGAAGGCTGCTGTGGTAATAAAAAGATTGACCGTAACAAGTGTTGGTCAGGATGTGCAGAAATTGGAGCCAGCAAACATTGGAGCCAGTAAATGTGAAATGATGCTAGTACTTTGCAAAACAGTTTGGCATATCCTCAAAATGTTACATATAAACTTACCATTTGACTGACCCATCAATTCTACTTCTAGGTATATAACCAAAATAATTAAAAACATACATGTAAATAAAAACTTATACATGAATGCACATATTGGCATTCATACAAATATGAATAACATACAAAAAGTGGAAATAATCCCAATATCTACCAACTGTTGAATGAATTAAAAAAATGTGTTGTATCCCTGTAGTGGAATATCATTCAACATGTCACATGTTATAACATGGGTGAACTTTTAAAATATGTTAAGCAAAAGAACCCAGTCACCAAAGACTACATCTTGTATGATTCCAATTATACAAAATGTCCAAAATAGAAAATATTATAAGGAAAGAGTGTAGATTAGTGTTTACTGAGAAGGAGTGCATACAGGTGAAGTTCAGAGTGAGTGCTAATGGATGTTTCAGTAGTGATAAAAATATTCTAAAATTAGATTGCCATTATGGCTGCATAACCATGTGTGAAGATACTAAAGACATTCAATCGTCTTCACTTTAACTAGGTGAATTGTATGGTATGTTAATAAATTCTTAATAAAGCTTTTAAATATTAATTACAAAAAGTGAGTATCTTCTAACAAGGAAAAAAAAAAAAAACAATAGAAATGGTTCGATGTAATCAACGTGTTTTCAAGAGACTTGCTATTTCCCCTGTGGAATTGTGCCCTGTGAGGAACTCATTGATATTTTCTGCTATAGCTATGACCGGATCAGCCTCATTAACTGGAAATTATTTTTGTTGAATTCATATATAACCTCCTCCCTGTTGTAATTGACACTTTGTAATGAGTCCATTAAAAAAGGCCAAGAGCAGCTGGAGAAAAAGGTTATTGGCACCCAGAGAATAAGTTATCTTGATTACCTGATTATTGAGGGCATTTTTTTCCTGGGATTAACTTTTGATGCGCACTTTTTTGGGAAACAAGCATCCTCATATATTTGTCAAATTGAGGAGTCTATTCACATAGCTGTTTCCAGACCTCCTTGACATCACATTTGCAATCTTGTTCCTTCCAAGTCTTTGACAATTCAGCAAACTATTAGCCACATTCCATGAGCTAATATAGATTCATACTTCTTCTTATCTCTCCTTTCAAATGAAGTAAGCATCCAGGCATGTAGCTTTAAGTTTACCCACTTGGAGGATTGTTTTTTTTTTTTTTTTTTGCAGTTGTCCACTTTAAATGGTAGCAGCATGTTTATTAGCACTGTCAGTAAACTCCATCTGATTTCTTTTTCTTCCTCAGTCAAGCAGTCACAGGAAATGCTCCATGGAACTTTATGGGTTGCAGGTGAGAAGACAATGTAGAAATGTGTTCCATGAGCATCTGAGTTACTTCCTCATGCAACTTAAGTGTGCATCCAATTATATTTTCACATCCCAAATGGAGTGCTACTAATGCACTCAAAATTTATGGTTTTATGGCTCAGACCTTAAAAGCCTAAGATAGACAGGTTACTTAGTGCTTTGAGGGGTCCACGCTAAAGCACTCAGTCTCTACTAGCACCAGTATTAATCCACAGATATTTTTTTTTTTTCCAAAAAAGAACAAGTTTCTATATTGTATGTCTTATATTTACCCCCCAGAAACTTAGGGTATATATTGTAGTTCACCACTAGGGGCCTTCCTAAAGCATTTCTATTTGCCACAGGTACTTCACCCACCAAGAGATCTGTTGTATCATATGCCCAAAGTGTCAGAACACCTTGCTCTGAAGCTGTTGTGTATCTTTCTGTACTGCAGAACTCAAACCACATATGGGTTACTTGGTAAATGAGTTTGTAAAGTCATGCTAAAAACTAACAATAGCTGCAGCCAAAACACAGAAGAGAGAAGGTTTTGGAGAAGGGGATAATCAATGGGGTATTTCTTCTCCTTGTTTCCTCCCTGCAGCCTGCCCTATTGGCTGTATCTTTTGCAGTTGATCAAAAGAGACAACTTCTTTCATGTGCATCACTTTATCCACACAACTCTCAAAATTATATATATATATATTTTTTTTTTCTGGATCTTTTACTTTCATCTGGGCTTTCTCTGAACACTCCCCTCACCTTGTAAAATATCTCTGAAGGCAACGAAGTTCAGTGTATTATCTCCTTCTTCATGGGATTGTGAAGAACTGGATATTATCACTCATATTTCATTAATCTACACTATTGCTAATAAAAATACAGCCTTTTTAGTGAATTTGTTCTCTTGCTTTGATATTTTTATTTTATGGACAATTTACCTGATTGCTTTTAGACATGAAGAAGAGTAATTATATTGTTATTTTTCCTTTTTTAAATTTTTTTTGTTATTTGTGTTTCAAATTATTTTCCCTTACATGTTGTTTGCCTTTTAGCTCAGGTATTTTATTTTTTTCTAAAGTTTTCACTATAACTTTTCCACTGTTTGTTCAAAATTATTATTCATTAATGCCTCTTGATTGAGAATTGCCTGTCTATTTTGTATACATGTATCAATTATCACTCATGATCCTGATTACTTTGTCATTTTTTATTGTGTCAAAATCTTCTGTTTGACTTTTGAAATACAGTTTGCATTTTCTTTAGTCTCAAGTTTACTTTCTGATGGTTTAACATACAGTTCAGTCCTCCTACTAAAATTTTAGAGAAACTGCTCGCTCTTCTTGTTGTTTGTTCTCATTTCCTCTCAGGCTTTTCCTTCGTCCTTTTAATCTCCCCTACATTACAATATACCATAGACTACTATTGTACAGACAGCAAAAATCTAAATTTTCTATTGCTTAATTTGGGTTTGGACAGTAAGAAAATTAAGAGTAAGACTTTCTTTACCAGTCTTAAAATTAGTGTCCCTTTACTTTTTTAAAAATGTTTTGTTGACACAAAAAATGATCTGTGGTTTGCAATTTTCTCTTTCTGCTTATTTATTTATGAAAGAGGATAAATTTATCCAGTGCCATAGATTCCCCTTAATCCTTTCCTGACCATGCCTTCATTGGGAGATTTTACCTTTCTTATCTAAACCTGTATTCCAGATTTCCATGTGTATCCCATAATAGGAATCTAGTAGGGGTTCACCTATTGTGGTTAAAAACTTGGACAATGTGGGAGCAACTCCCACACTATTACTCATCTCAGAATTTGAGAATCACACATATGCCCTGATCCAAGTCCCCTTGTAATTAATTGTTTTTTTCTTTCAAAATTATTTATTTTTTTCTTTTTCTTTTTTTTTTTTATTTCAGCATATTATGGGGGTACAAATGCTAAGGTTACTTATATTTCCCATGCTTCCCCTCCCTCCTCAAGTCAGAGCTTCAAGCGTGACCATCCCCCAGATGGTGCACATCTCACTCGTTATGTATGTATATACCCATCCCCTCTTCCCCCCTCCCACCTACCCGACACCAACATATGAGCAGATTAATAAAATGTGGTATATGTATACCATGGAGTACTATTCAGCTTTAAGGAAAAATGGTGATATAGCACCTCTTGTATATTCATGGATAGGGCTGGAACCAATTCTACTAAGTATCCCAAGAGTGGAAAAACAAGCACCACATGTACTCAGCAGGAAATTGGTATTAACTGTAATCACTCTTCATGGAGCAAATATAGAGCTTCATGACTACAATCTAGTGGATACAGCTCCCAGAGAATTTTAGCCTCCATTTCTTGTAATAAAATGAACAATCATACATTTTCTTTTAGTCACTAACATGGTAGAGATTACAATTTGTATTTTCTAAATGGATCTCAAAAATGTTACCATAGGTTGTGAGAAGTTATTCCTACGTGTCAGAAATCGGTTTCATGAAATCAACGTCTGGGCTTCAGGCAAATGGAAGTCTTTGTGCTTTCAAACCCAGGGTGAGAAGAATGGGACATGGAGTATCTTCTTCCTTTGAACTTTCCTACTGTGCATTTCCTCTTTTCTGATACTCGATGAAGTATATGTACCCATTTTCTTTATGTTTTGAATTTTCTATTAGCATTGTATTATGCGGAAAATCTCATAATTCAGACTCTTTTTGTTATAGCTGCGAAAAGCTTTTGTTTGCTTTGGTTTGGGCACATTTTCAAGGAAGTTTTAGTGGAAATAAGTCAAACAGGAGTTACTAGATTGAAGAATGTTTAGTCCTGAAATCCCCCTAAGTTTTTGACAAGCTAACATTTGTGCTTGTGACAGGTGTCCTGAATTTCAACATAAGTCCATCTGTCCATTGCCACAAAAGGTGTTGTGCTGGGTAGCAATAAAAAAGCTGACAAATAAAAGCAGATTTATCTAACAGTACTACAAATACTAGGAACCATATGTTCCCTGGAATAAATAGCATTAACTATCCTAGGAGCATTTCATTTGTACAGAGTGAGTCTAACGTCATAGAGTGAATACTAATTGTTACTTCCTGTAGGGGAAGTTACTTGTTTGTGTGTTGTGGTTTTCTACAATGTCCAGTTTCTTTGACTAAATATAAGGCTGTCAGTAAATTTGAGTATCACTTAGTAAACCAAATCTCTTGACCATGATAGTGAAATTATTTAATATATCTTTTGATAGGTCATCAGGATGAACTGTCCAGAGAATAGAGAATTTCAGGCTAATTGCATGTCTTGGCTATGCTTTTCTTTTCATATGTAACTAGGGAAATTAACTTTATCATCGTATTTTATCATTTATAAAATGAGAATATCCACTTATAAATTTGTTTTAAGCTTAAATTATAGATGATATTACATATATTATATATATCTCCTAAAGTAGTTTTTAAATTTGTAGCAATATTAGAGGTAAAATATATTTTTGCCAGTATTAATTAAATTTTATTAGTCATAAAATTAAAATCAGCAATTATATTTATCTATTTTCTCAAAATATAATCTTGTAGATGTGAATTGTTATTGTAAATAATATAGGCCAAGATCATTACTATTAAATATAGTCCCTAACATGATAATATACTTTTAAATAAAATTATATGATTTGGAGATTTCCTGTAGGTTTTATTTTTCCATTTATGTCTTAAATACAGTGTTCTATTAAAGTTGTGAAAAGTAGAGTTCCTTTGTCAAATGATTTAGAAACAAAAGTAATAGATATCAAACAAGATTATTGTTTTCTATACTTAGATTATCTGCCTTTATCCGATAAATATTTAAAAATATCTAATAATATCTTAAATTATAATTTATGGTTTAAGCAATACTTATCTAAAAAGTGAAACTTTTCAATGAGAAGAGTTAACAGATTTCTATAGAAAAGGAAAAATAAATCTTTCTCGGTAAGATAAGACAGAAACAGAAATGAGCATGATTTTAATTTCTAAAACGAAATACTAAAGGGCAGATAAATCATTGTGTTGTTCTAACAAATATAAATTATAACTGCCATTAATGGGCCATGTGGCATTAAATGAAGTAGATAGAATCAGACATATTCGGGATTATTTTGATCTCTGGAAAACCGGTATATACTTAAGATAGTTTCAGAATTTGATTTTCATTATAGTAAATTATTTTTAATTTGAATACTAAAAATATCCATTAATATTTTACACATGGAATATATATTAATGTCTTGATTATTTAGTGCATGGATGGGCAAACTACAGCTCTCAGGCCAAATTCAGCCCACCTCTGATTTTGTAAATAATGTTTTATTGGAACACAGATATATCTACTCTTTGAAATATTGCCCAAGCCTGCTTTTTTGTTACCACACCAGAGCTGAATGTGTCAGAGGTGGTGTGGCCCATAAAGACTAAAATATTCACTATCTGGCTTTTTGCAGAATATGAAAATTTACTATATATGAATAGCAATAAAATGTTCAAAAGTTTTGTCTTAATAATAATTCTTTTGAAAATCAATTGCGGAAAAAAAAACCCTTAGAATGTTTAAAAGGCACTAAGATGTTAACAGTGGCATATTTTTATATACAAAGAAATGTTTGGAAAAAAACCAATATTGTGTTGTTCTATCCTCTGCATAGAATAGTATATAGGCACTAGGAATTATACCTTTTAAGCATATGTAACAGTACTTTCATGTATTATTAAATTAAATAGCATTATATGCAACTTATATATTCAGTGATTATAACTATAAAAAATACAATACAATGATTATGGTAATTTTCAGACTAGTGCTTTTATGGATGATTTTTTTTTTCTATTTTCTTAAAGTTCTGGTTTTATACTTAAGATTTGCTCTTTAAATATAAAAACCGACATCTTTATACCCTGAGTTATATTATATATATTTAAGATAGGTTTTAAATTATATAATAAAGAAATTTACATTTTGGCCTTTACATTTAATATAACAGGCCTTTTTTTTTACTTTGTTATGTATTACTTTATTTTATTTTATTATTTTATTTATTTCTGCATATTGTGGGGGTACAAATGTTTACGTTATGTATGTTGCCCTTGTCCCCCCTCCCCCCAGTCAGAGCTTTAAGCATGTCCATCCCCCAGATGGTGCACATCACATTCATTATGTATGTATATACCCAACCCTCCTCCACCCTCCCATTTGTCTGACACCAGACAAATGTTATTCCTAGATGTCCACTTAGGTGTTGATCAGTTAAACCAATTTGCTGGTGAGTGCATGTGGTGCTTATTTTTCCATTCTTGATTCACAATTGCAAAGATGTGGAAACAACCCAAGTGCCCATCAATACATGAATGGATTAATAAACTGTAGTATATGTATACCATAGAGTACTATTCAGCTATAAGAAACAATGGTGATATAGCATCTCTTGTATTTTCCTGGATAGAGCTGGAACAGGCTTTTAATATTAGAAATAAATTTAGATATCAAGTAGTCTAATCTTCTGATCTAATATAAAATTTTCCTGGAAAGTAATTGTCAAGTAATTTTTCATCCTCCTCTTCATCATTTCAGTGACGAGAGTTTACGATCAAACTACTACATATACTAGTATCTTAAACCAGAAAATAAATCTCTCTTTAATACAACCATCTATTCAAATTTTTGTTGCTTATTTTCCAAAGTGATTACATTTAAGTACTATATGAGATGAAAGTAATTTATATATCCTGAAGTGTTTCAGTTTTCTGTGACACAAATATATTTCAAGACATACACCAGGCTTTTCCTGGATGTTTATAAACAGGTAGTAGTAGAAGTTTTGATGAGACTTGACAGGCATTAGTCATGTCTCAGAAAAATGCAGGTGATAGACAGCACGCAGGTCACTGCTATCAATCACTCCCTCAAACTTACTAATGTCTGTAAACCCCATTTATTGTTCTGGGATGCTTGGGTTATGGTTTTGTCTTCAGAAATGCCACATACATGCCCTTCTCTAGATACCCTTCTTTAGATACTCATATTTGCTGTGTGGTTCTGAAATTCAGAACATAATTTCTGCTGCTTTTTGTTTTTTCTCCTTTGTGACATGTGAATTCACCTGAAAATATTTATTGTATAAAAGAGACTTTATAAACTACAGAAATAGGATTGCAGCTGTAAGTGTCAGATATATCTACTTGTTTCAGATTCTTATCCTTAAAGTTGTCTAATATGTTTCCTTAAGTTGAGATTTTGTGAGGGGAAAATTTACCAATTTACCAGCAGTTAATTTAGATATTTATAGATATAGAGCAAATAAGTAAATATGATTTTTATTTTTTGAGACAGAGTCTCGCTTTGTTGTTCAGCTTAGAGTGAGTGCCATGGCATCAGCCTAGCTTACAGCAACCTCAAACTCCTGGGCTCAAGCAATCCTGCTGCCTCAGCCTCCCTAGTAGCTGGGACTACAGGCATGCACCACCATGCCCGGCTAATTTTTTCTATATATTAGTTGGCCAATTAATTTCTTTCTATTTATAGTAGAGATGGGGTCTCGCTCTTGCTCAGGCTGTTCTTGAACTCCTGACCTCAGCAATCCACCCGCCTCAGCCTCCCAGAGTGCTAGGATTATTGCATGAGCCACCACGCCCGGCCGAGTAAATATGATTTTAAAATGATTGTGAATCTGTCATTTATTCTCATTGCTTTGTTGCTATGATGTTGAAATAAGAACTTATGGTTACTCTCTAAATGGGCTTCTATTCTATTCTTGCACTTTCTAAAAAACCATTAATACATGCTTTCAGCTTCTGATTCGCCAATGATATAATCAAACTGTTATCTCTTTGATATAAGACCTATTAAGAATTTGTGTTATTTTTTTGTTCAAAATTACTTATCGTGGAGCATTTAAGCATCCTATTTTCCATAAATTAGAAAGTCTCATTTGTATCTTTGTGTTTATAGTGTTATTGTCACTGGTGTCACTGCAGATATCTAACTGAAATGGAACTAATGAACATACATTTTTATATGTGAAACAATTCTGCATTGTACCATTGTTTAAGAAGATATTTTATTAACTTCTGGAGACGGTGGGGAAAAATGATCTGCAATAAAATGGTCCTAGCAATTTGTTTAAGCTAAATGCATGTTAAAAAGAATCTTAACATATAAGTAGTGTAAACTTATATTTTAACAATGTCATGAGTGGAATTGCATATATTGATTGTGCATTTATTATGAGTAAATACATTTTATTTTGTTGACAGTGATAATGGAGACATATTGATTTTCCCAGTGTCACTAAATATGTAGTACATACTGTCTACAACTTCTTTCGTTTTACATACAAATTTAAATTGAGTCTGCTATAAAGAATAGTTTTTGACACTTTTGTCAACATTAAATTGTGTTCGAAGTGTGGAAATAAAATGACACTCTATCCCTTGAAAAAAATAAATACACATAAGCAAAAGTGCAATGTAAAATTTGTAATTATTTCATAAGAGAATACTCAGTTTTCTCAAATATGAATACTTTTTATTCATTTTTCAATATTCACTAGATATTTTAATTAAATGTGGAGAATATATATCAAATAATTTTTTCAAATAAGATAAGTTATAGGAAATATATTGAATTGGCTTCTTTTTTGCACATAATTGCAAAATAAATTATTATTGAGTAAATCAATCTATTCAGCTTAGATTAAAAGCTGTTTAGATTGCAGCAGTGTAAATCAATTAATTGGCAAACTGAATTAGAAATATACACACTCATTCAAATATTAGAAATGTGTTAAACAAGTAAGCAAAGTAGCAAACACTTGGGGTGTTACTAACTGACTTAATTTAGAGGGGGGCTTAAACAGATACTCTAACTTGTTGATATTGGGCTTAATTTGATAAATCCTACATCTCCTTATTGTGAATTTATCATTGTAGAGAGACACACTTCTAAATATTATAGAAAACATTACAAAAAGTATAAAAATTCTACAATGGAGATTTTCTCTTCTATACCTAAATGATTATACTTAAACTTTCAATGTATTGAACTTTTTCTTTGTGTGTGCAGATATGGGGTTGCAGGCAATAAGTTTTTTCAAAATCATTTATTTTAGGAAAGTATATAGTACTACTTTAATATTAACTGTGTTGTCTGTGAGACTGTCATATTTTAATTGAAACCACATAAAAACATGACTTCAACATCTCTAATAAGCACAAATCACAAAATTAATCTTACTATTTATAAGGTGCAGTGATTAACTTGAGGGGTACTATGTAAATAATTTGAATACGAGTTAACTGAAATAACTCAGTCTGATTAAAATCTATGTGATTCAATGGACAATATGACTGCAAGTATATAATATAAGGCATAAAATTATATTCAAGTTTTTAAATATCAAAATAGGATATATCATAACTTAATACTTAGGATTTCATAAAGGTTTGTCTTAGGATAGGAATCCCCTAGGTAAGGTTGAAAGTAAACAGGAACTCTCTCAAAGTCATGGTGTATTTATGACAGCAGCAATGAACATGAACAGATGAAGTAGCTTAAAGACAAAGCCTCCAAAGAAATAAGATCAAATGAGCAAATTCTCAGGTGTGGAACAGAAATAAATTCTGGTGCATCATCCTAAAAGATCAAAGAAAAAGGACTCTCTAAAGTAAACAGAGTGATATTTTTGTTCGAATGCTATAACTTTCCCAGTAACTTGTCAGTCTTAAGAAAGAAAATGTAAAAAATCTCTCTGCATGACACGAAGCATCACTCCTAAACCTGAAACAGTCACAATGAGCAGAAAACAGTTTTACAAAGAATTCAAGGAAAGATTAGAAGCTTTTGTCATATTGACTCTTTAGATTTAATGAAAAAGTTTCCTAGAGCAGAGTGTTCAAACTCTGAGGAACAAACAAAAATATTTTGAGGTTCAGAGATATTACATTTTTCAGAATTTTTTTTTTTTTTAATTTTAGCCAACTAAAAATCTCCATAACTATAAATTGGCAGTTTCCCCTAGTCATAGCTCAGTGCCAACAAACAAAATTCTATTCTAATAATTCAGAAATGCTATGTATTGAAATAAACTTTAAGAACAAAAAAAAATTATTTAATATATTCTATTATATTACAAATGGAACTACAGATAAATACAATTTACAAGTCCTGCTTACATATGTTTTACACATGTTTCACAAAAATTTGATGTAAAGGTAAGTATTTTGAAAAGCCAGCTATATTTTATTAATTCAATGTATTTGGAAATAACATGTGACATAAATATTCTGAATTCAGATTGGTATTAAAATTGTACCTAGTTTCCTAAAAATCTTAAATGAGTAAAATTTTTCTACATGATTATTTTTATCTCTTCTCTGTAAATTTTAAGGTTTACATACAAATCTCAAAACGTATTATTGAAACTAAACTTATGGTTTTTATTTTAGACTAATATAGGGGTGAAAAACTTTTAAAATATTTCAGAAAATCCTCATATGAATCTCAGTTGAGTAAGAACAATACTTCACCATAAAATTGTGAATCAATTGAATCCAATATGATATCATTGAATTCTATCATATGAAACTCATTATTGGCCATGTTCTATCAAAATGGGAAAAAAAAAAAAAACAACAAAATAATACCTATGCAGTAAATGTGGTAAAATGGTCACTATTAAATAATGCTAGAAAAAATATAAAGTTTATATTCATTCTTCAAATGCAATGTGCTAGTCTATCAGCAATAAAAATTATGTTAGTTCATAATAGCTTCTGACAATCCAATACTACTACTGAGAACAGTAAGAATGTTGGATAAAATATTAAAATGTTCTTTTTAAAGATATAAGAGAATTATTGAAGCAGTAAAACTACACGGACAAAAAATTTTCATAGTGGGGAATCAAAGAAGAAAAAGCTAAACTTTTTCTGCCATTTTTCATGAAAATTTGACAAATCTGGGAAAATGCAGGAGGTTAAAAACTTGCATCTTGTACTTCACACGGGGCTACTACTGAATAACAGTGGTTTTAAAGAAATGGAGGATCAGATAGGTTCTAACCCTATAGTCCATTTCTTCTAAGTAAATCTGCCAAAGTCTGAAGATAAGGAAGTTATAAGTCAAAGGAAAGGCCTCTGAAAGTAGACCGAATGTTTTATTAAGCTTGTGGGAGTGAGAAAACAATAGAGATAGAAACCTAACTGAAAAATGCCCCAGAAAACCAGATTCCATTTGAAATGTGTAATTGTAGAAACAAGATAATGTAAGTAATGTATATAATCATGATTAAAGAGAACATTATCCAAACTATAATCCAAAAGACACATTTCTATTTCTAATTTGTTTAAGGTGATAAGTCCCATTTTATCTGCTTAACAAATTAAAAAAAAAGGGTGAACCCTATCATTTAAACTCTCTACAATTTTATGTATAGATCTATCATTAAAAAAAAATGTTAGGCATACAAAAAGAGAGAGAAGTAAGTAAAAACAAGATAAAATAGAGACATTCAAAAACAAATTTAATCTGGATGACAGGCTAGATTGAAAAGGTATTATATAAGTTCTTGCCACATGACAATGCTTAGAATGATATGTGTATCATGCAGAAAGCCAGAATCCTACCCTCAGGGATTTGTGACATTTGAGCTACATACATAAAGTCATATTGTAATGTTATTATAGTTACTACAATGTACTGTTTGTCAAGGTATTGTTCAATGGAAAAATTCCAATTCCAACAATAGACCCACTTGTTAATGACTACCTGATTTGTGATAAATGTCAAACCTCACAGCAATATGTAATTGCAAATTTTTCAAAAGATTGTGTTGGATTCTCTCTTCAGTAAATGGTCAGTCGCATATTCATACGTAAAAATAATATATGCTTTCTTTTTGCACAAAAAATTAATTCTCATTAAATATCAAGATATGAATGATAAAAATTTAAGTTTTTAGAAGTAAATAAGAAAACTATCCCCATAACTTGGGAAAGCTACATATTCTTTTAGAGAGGTCCATGAAGCACTATTCAAAGATAAAAATAATAACTAGGAATACATTAATATTAATATTATGAGTTTCAAATTATTAAGAGGCTATTAAATAAAAAATAAATCAAGAGTAGGTCATATTTGAAATACTATTTTTTTAAAAATTCAAGTAATAAAAAATATAAATTTATAAGAAAATAATACAAGCAATGAATGAACAGAATACTTGAACAGCTACTTCATAAAGAGAGAATATAAAATCCCTTTTTAAAACTTTCTATAGATTTAAGAGGTACAAGGGGTTTTTGTTACATACATAAATGTGTAGTTATAAAATCAAAGCTTTTAGTGTACTCATCACCTAAATAGTGTATATTGCACCTGATAGGTAATTTTAGATCCTTCACTCCCTCCCACTTTCACCACTTCTGAGTCTCCAAAGTCCATTATATCACTCTGTATGATCATGTATACAGATCATTTTGTTTCCACTTAGAAGTGAATATATGCTGTATTTGTTTATCTATTCATGAGATATTCCACTTTAGATAATGGCCTCCAGGTCCATTCAAGTTGCTGTAAATACTATTTCATTCTTCTTTATGGCCAAGTAGTGATATTGACTTCATAGAATGAGGTGGGAAGAATATCATCCTTCTGAATGTTTTGGAATAATTTCTGCAGTATAGATATGATTTCTTCTTTATAGGTTTAGTAAAATTCAGGTGTGAACCCATCTGGTCTGGGACTTTTATTTATCTTGCTGGAGGATTTTTAATTGATGCTCCTGTTTCTGTGCTTTTGTCAATTCAGGAATTCTATTTTCTCCTAATTGAGCTTAGGGAGGTTTCCAAAAATTTGTCCATTTCCTCCACATTTTGCAGTTTTGGGGCATATAGATTTTTATAGTATTCAAAGTACTAGTAATGTTTTGTATTTCTATAATATTTCCCAAGAATTCAACCAAGAGACTCCTGAAATTGATAAATGAATTCAGAAAAGTCTCAGGATACAAAATCAATGCACAGAAATCAGTGGCATTGATATACACCAATAACAGTCAAGCCTCAAATCAAATCAAAGATGCAACACCTTTCACAATAGCATCAAAGAAAATTAAATATTTAAGAGTATTTAACAAAGTAGGAGAGAGACCTATATAGGGGGAGCTATGAAAAACTAAGAAAATAAATTGTAAAACATGTAAACAAATGGGAATCCCTACCATGCTAATGAATTGGCAGAATCAATATTGTTAAAATCTCCATACTACCTAAAGTGATCTACAAAATTAATGCAATCCCATCAAAATACTAACATTATTCTTTACAGATTTAGAAAAAGATAACTCTATGCTTTGTATGGAACCAGAGTAGACCTCATATAGCCAAAGCAATCTTAAGCAAAAAGAACAAATTGGGAGACATCAGTCTACCAGACTTCAAGCTGTACTACAATGCTATAGTAAACAAACAGCATGATACTAGAACAAGAACAGATATATAGACCTTTAGAACAGGACTGAGAATCCAGATATAAAACCATTCTTATATTTTTATCTAATCTTTGACAAAACTGACAAAAATATACATTGGGGGAAAAATCTCTATTCAATAAATGCTACTGGAAAAGCTGGATAGCTACATGCAGAAGATTGAAACTAGTTTCCCACCTCTCACAAAAATCAACTCATGGTGGATAACAAACTTAAACCTAAGGCATAAAACCTTAAGAATTCTGGAAGAAAATGTTGGGAAAACTCTTTCAGACATCAGCCTAGGCAAGGAATTTATGAAGAAGACCCCAAAGGCGATCACAGCAGCAACAAAAGTAAATAAATGGTATCTGATCAAATTGAAAAGCTTCTGCACAGCCAAGGAAACTATCGTTAGAGCAAATAGACAATCTACAGAATGGGAGAAAATATTTGCCTTCTACACATCCAATAAAGGGCTGATTAGCAGAATCTACATAGAACTTAAGAAAACCAACAAGAAAAAGTCAAACAACCCAAGCAAAAAATGGGCAAAGGCCATGAACAGAAACTTTCCAAAAGAAGACAGAATAATGGCCAGTAAACATAAAAACGTGCTCAACATCTCTAATCATTAAGGAAATATAAATCAAAACCACAATGAGATATCACCTAACTCCAGTGAAAATGTCCTTTATCAGAAAGTCTCTGAACAGCAAATACTGGAGGGGATGTGGAGAGATTGGAACATTCTTACACTGCTGGTGGGACTGCAAATTAGCACAAACCCTGTGGAAAGTAATTTGGAAATACCTCAAGGAACTAAAAGTAGAAATACCATATGATCCAGTAACCCCACTTGTAGTCATCTACCCAAAGCAAAAAATAAAGATGTCTTCTATAATAAAGACATCTGCACTATAATGTTTATGGAAGCACAATTCACAATTGCAAAGAAGTAGAAACAACCCAAGTGCCCATCAATACATGAGTGGATTAATCAAATGTCGTATGTGTATACCGTGGAATACTACTCAATACAAAAATAATGGTGAACTAGCACCTTTTATATTATCCTGGATAGAGCTTGAGCTCTATTGAAAAACAAGCACCACATGTACTTGACATCAAATTGGTACTAACTAATCAACACTAAGGTGCTCTCATGAAAGTAATATTCACTGGGTGCTAGTCAGGTGGGGCAATGGGAGTAAACTCACAACTAATGGGGATGAAGCACCTGTATGGGAGAAGAGCACACTTGTAGCTTATCCTATATTTCCTTGGGGGTATTTTAGCAAATTGGGCTACCTCTGATCTGTTGTCCTCACCTCTTGGCAATGGAGACTAGTGATTTTGTTCCCTGAGCTTAAGCTCCCAGCTGGTGGATTGCACTTGTAGTTCTGACTCCACTGCCCTCTAATAGCTTGAAAGGGAAAGCATTGTGTTAAGCTATGGGGTCACACTCTCTGTCCTTGATTGTAGTTTGCATGAAGGAGCCAGTTATTGAGGTAATCTGATGTCTCTGGGGTAGGCTCATGTCTCCCAGATGGGGTATATGAATACCCTGATCTTTGGGAGGAATCTTGTCACAACCAACATTTATTGGAACCCTGTTCCCCCTTAAGGTGGAACTAAGGGAATGATAGATTGCAGCTGGTTCCTGCAAGCATGGGTGTGTGTGTCTATGGTTGCTTGATCTGCCACTAGGGGGAGCCACTAACATGTTTTTCAGGGCTCTTTCATCACACCTGGGAGGCTATGCCTGATGGGAGGGGTCAATTGGTGCAATTGCTGAGGTCTCTGTCAGGTTTTTCCTTCTCTGTCCACAAACCCCAGTGCTGGCAGCTGCCAGATATGGAGAGCAAGCCCTGGAGTTATGCTCTTGTTATATGACCTAAGCTGGTCCTGTGGGTCAAATCAACAAGCCTTCAACTATTTTTCAGCACCAATGCCCTGCGGATTTACACCAGCCACACAGAGAAATCTGTTTTTCTCGCTTTTCTCCACCTCCAAGGGCGGAGCCCGGTGTAAAAGTCCCCAGACTAGGGGAGGGGTGTTACCCCAAACCACCAGGTGCTGCAGCATCTCTGTGCTGTGGACCCCCAAAATGGCAGCTGCCTGCCCCTGGAGAGCTAGTGCTGGAGGTGACCACTCAGGAGTTAGCAGATGCCAGACCAGTGGGCTCATTCAACAGGTCACCAGGTGTCACCACTGCATCACAGTCCCACAGTGTCACATCTGCCTAGCAGAGGGTCTTTGCTCTTTCTGTCCTGCCCTGAGCTGGCCAAATCATCAGTGGTTTTCAGGAGTAGAGCCCACTTTTTAGCATTCATTTCTTTTGTTCTGGTCCCACTGACCTCCAGAGGTGAGGTGCCTGTCTCCAAACTCCCTTGCACAGTCATGGGAAGTAACCACTCAGAGCAGTCCCTCCCCAATCCAGGGCAGTCCCAGCACAGAGCACTGGGGAGTTCAAAGTGTTTCCCACTATTTTTTACTCCCCACAGAGCCTGTCGTCCCATGCCATGACTTCCGGTGCTTCTCTGTCTGAGAGAGTGTGGAGTTCTGTGAGGGAGCCGGGCATCCTCTTATGGGTCAGGTTGCACAGGGCTAGCTGGCCCTGCAGGCACCGCCCTCGGGCACTGCACTCTCTTCCCTATTATATTTCTCACACTCTCCAGTCTCTGCAAACTTATCTCCCTATCACCTTTTTTCCCCTGTGCTATGTGACACAAGCTGTTTCTCTGCAGATTCACAATGCTGTTCTTGGGGTAGAGCTGGGGAAGGTGAGTCACTTGTGTGTCACCCTCCCAGCTCTTCACCTCCTTCTCTGGGAGCAGTGAGCCAGGTCACCACTAATCCACAATTGTGTGAAGATCAGGACATTTTTCTTAGTGACTCATTGTTTTCTCTAATTCCCTTGTACTCAGGGATTTAAAATTAATTTTAAAATTGTTCTATAAAGCAATTTAATTTATTTTTCTGAACACTATGCATCAACTCTGTAGGTAAATGTATAGTGTATATTAATTTTCACTATGAGTACCAGAGACTCAATATCTCAATATAACATTGACTTACATAAGATAGAAGTTTTTTTCTCTCTTTCTTCTAACCCATTGATTTTAGACTTGCCAACCCCTACAATTGTGTGTTCCAATTCTTTCAAAAAAATCTTATTTTAAGTAATATTTTAGTTCTGTATTTATAGAGAATCTTGACTGATATAGTATTATATAAAATATTATATTTGTATCATCATATATAGTATATTTATTTTTTCACTATTTATACTATATTTTTATTATTTTTCATAGTATATTTACTTTTCCATTTATTTTTTATTTGTATATATTTATGAGGTACAAGTACAATTTTGTTACATTGATATATTGCACTGTGGTAAAGTTAAGGCCTTCAGTGCATATATCGCTATAGCAACATGCATTGTGCCCACCAAGCAACCTTCCATCAGTATCTAAAATTTTAGAGGCAGGCTTCTACTAGAGAGTTTCCCAAATTGCCAGACTGTCCCAGTGACTTTAGACTTTCCGATCCCTACAATTATGTAAGCTAGTGTTTTCAAATAAATCTTATTTTAAGTAATATACTAATTCTGTTTTCTGGAGAATCTTGACTGATACAGTATTACATAAAATATTATATTTGTAATATTATATATCATTATATATTTGAACATGTTTAGATGAATACATTATAATATAAAAAACACAAACTCCATTATTTAATGATTATTTTCTAAATCATGGACCTGATTGTGAAAATCAGTCTGTATATATAGTCAGAAGCATAGCTAATGAATTAAGTGTGATATATTTAGATTTAAAAGCCTGAACAGTATTTTTAAATGTCAGATTGTTATGGGCTCCAGAATGTGGATTTTACCCTTGAATATAGTCAAAGGGAATGTATTTTTTTTTTAAGATATATGAGATGGAGTATAAAGTAGTGCTGATTGAATAGATTACATGTCTCATTCATTTGGGGATATAGCTATTTCAATGTGTGGTGTATCGAGTTTAATAAATAATATAGGTCAGAGTCAATGCATCTGAATCAGAAAGTACTATATCTTATCCAGACATAGCTAGTTTAACTATGAACATGCATAATTCAACTGTAGATAGTCAGTGATATATTTGATCTATGGGTAATTATTAATATTCTAGTTTGTAAGATATTTTTCTAATATACTTTTTAAAATTTTATGTTCCACTTTTTATATGATATTTCTCAGGATAATTTATTGTCCCATTTACTTACATAAAAAATAAACACTTCAATTTTTGTGTTTGCTAGGATTCTATTTATCTCACCAATACCATGTGAAAAACCAAAGACAAAAACCAAGGAATGCCACTGACTCAGCCTTTATTTAAACTATTGCAATAGGAGGAGAGGTCAGGGTGACTATCTAATTCAAGACAAATTATGGACAATAGAAAACTGTATTAAAACCTGAAGATGGTTAATTATATTAGTGAGTGTTCTCCAAAGAAAAAAACCCACCAGGGTATATACAGGAATATGAAGGGATTTATCATGGGAATTAGCTTATGCAATTATGGAGGCCAAGAAGTCCCACACTATGCTGTCTGCAAGTTGGAGAACCAGAAAAGCTGGTGGTGTAAGGCAGTCTGAGACCAAAGGCTTGAGAACAGGAGAGTCTATTGTATAAGTCATGTAGCATCAAGGTCCAAGAATATGGAGTTTTGATGTCTCAAATTATAACATAAGGTTGGAGAGTTGATATAATCCCTGAGGTAGGACAGTGAAGATATATCACCAGTAATGCCAACTGAAAGAAAATTGCCTGGAGGTCCTTATAAACAAGTATGGAGAAAAAGGAATTTGCCAAATCACATAGCTGTGTGCCAGGTATCGAGGAGCACTGCATTAATTTGCTCAAGCAATGAAACCACATCTGGGATAGCAGCTGCAAGTCATCATTTGGTTAAACTTATGATAATACACTCTCCTTCAAGACATCTGTCTTCTCCACAGGCCAAATAGAAGAATTGAATGGGTATGTATTGGAAATGACCATTCTTGCATTTATCACGTTTTTAATGGTGGCACTAATCCTGCAGTCTCTCCAAGAATTTAGCTTCAATTCTGATTTACTATTTTCCTAGGTAAAGGCAGATCTAATGCTTTCCATTTGGCCTTTCTTAATGGACTAAGATACTAATCAATATAAAGTGGAAATAAATTTAAGGCAAATATATCTGAAATGCAGAAATAACCTTGTTATTTATTGACCTTTCTAATGAGGCTGTGCCTTACCACACATTCTGGAAACATTCTTTTAGTAAGGTATGGTATTAACTATCCTGTATTATAGACATGTTGGAGAACAATAATTCCTCGGATAAATGAAGGTATTTTGAGAGTGTATGTGTTAATAAAAAAATCTACTATCAAAAGGTCTCTGTTAAATATGTCATTATAAAAGAATTTAATATAGCAAAGGGGAGTGAAAATTTAAAAATTTAAGCAACAACAGGCCAATTCACCTATATACTGCGAGCAATAACCCCAAAACCATTAAATATGATTTAAGAATCATTAGAATTCAATGTTATCAGTATCTAATATTTATAATCCTAGAAATTATATGGTCAAAAATAGTATAGTTATAATATTATTGATTTTTTGGTTCTATTTAACATAGAAAGCTATCAGATACAGGCGATTTTCCTACTTGATGTGCATAACCATTCTATAAATAAAAATGAAAATGAACTTGACAATTTTATTATTCAGACTACTGCTATGTTTCTTATAATAACAATTATCAATATTCATATAGAATTTTTAATCTATATCCCAACTATACATACACAATCACATTCAATTTTCACCCTTGAGAGGCCAATTTAGTTCAATTTTATATATGAGGCAATTCGAATAGCTGTGCAATAACAATTCAATGGATTCACTGGAAATTCAAACATGCTAGGTACTTTACATACATAATCTTATTTATTTTTTCAACGTTCATGCAATTAGATATTATAAATCACATTTTGTAAAAGAGAAAATATAAAGTAAAAAAAATTGCCAAATGTCATTTATCTGCACAATCATAGAGCTAATATGTATACCCAGTTCTAACGACTCTTAATTCATGTTTGTTTTCCGTTATGCTGAGAAAAGGAAGCAAGACAGACTGCATTTAACATGCAGTAGGTCAATGCTAGAAAAATGGTCCCTAGTCTAATAAAATTTTCATAAATTATTGTAATATATAGAAGCACTTCAGTGAATTGATTGTAATTTAACACAGAGAAAATGAAAACTGTATCCTAGAAGTCAAGTCTTTTAATTTGAGCTTGGCTGTTCCTGGAAAGATGGGGGCTAACTTGAGACTGGTTCCCAGGAGCAAAGAATGTAATAAATGGGAAAAATATTGTCATTTACCATATTGCTATTGATTACATGTCATATTTTAAATTTTTTGTTTCCAAAATAATTACTTCATATTAGATGCATTATATCCAATGAGTGAATGAATGAATGAATAAGCAATAAATAAGTAAATAATAAAAAAACTAAATAGAATAGAAATCATGAGATGAAATTCTCAATATGTCTTCAAAAATATAGACAGTTGTTTCAATCAATTTGAATATGGCCCATAATGCATTATACATTTTCAAGGGAAAATATCTTTATATTCTGGTGTTTATGTATACTCATTTTGGGGAAAAAGTGTGGTAGCACTTTAAAAATATTACTGGATTAAATTTTGTGAAAGTTCAGGAAACCAGCACTGAGTGACATGGAAATCATATCTGCTTAAGGACTTTGAGTGCAAAAGCAACTTGGCTAATGCTGAAAGGAATGATGCTCTGGGGAAAAAAAAAAATCTAATAAAAATGGAAATGATGACCTACTACATTCCTATGCTTCTTCAGGCTACTGATCATCCTTCAATTGTATGCACCACCACTTTGCCATTCATCATTGTAGGGTAGACTGAAGAACATTTTTGCAGCAGACTAACGATTTTGATTTTGAGAAAGTTATAAGACTTATTTGCAAACCACCTCTCTCATTTGCAAAGGATAATGGTATATATCCATGAGGCAGGCATAAATGATATACCCTGTGTGATAGTTTTATTCTCCCATAAAATTGTGTGGAATTTGCCAGAATTTGAGACAGAATGTAAAATTTAATTTCTGTAACTTCTTTTAAAGAGAAAATTAGAAAAATCACAATTGATTATTGACTAATGATAGTGCCTTTTGTTTGCAATTACTTGAAAACTGATATAACCAATGAATTCTACAAGTTAAGAAAAATAAAATTACTTTTAGAAAATTATAATATATAGCAACATTTCAGAGTGCCCAAATTCAAACACCCAGAGATTTTAAAAGTGTCCATTATTTTCTTCAATATAAGGAAATTTTGAGTACATGTTCATTAAAATGTCTGATTTAGAATTAATTTTGATAAAAATATCCTGATTTTTGGTTGTTTTGTGCTACCGCATAAGCCTTTATTGAATAAAAGTGAAATGCTATTATTTATCATTTTTATGACAGGATTATATTTATTAAAACATTTTGGTTTAAAACTTTTTCAATATTTTTCACACTTTTTCCAGACTCTGCCTAATCTTATTTAAGCTGAGTTGTTAGTGGAATGCCCTGAAGAATTTGGAAACACTATATAGGGCTCTTCACTAGCCCATAGATTTGCATCATCTACAATAAATGCAAAATTTTCAAGAGTATTTGATATGTCATATTTACAATAATTTTGTTAGGATAATGGTATAAAACAACTTTTCTCCATGTCTGGAGATGTTGCAAAATATACTGAAAGCTCTGTGAGAGTGGAAAAGTCACAGAATGGTTACCAGGCAAGGAAAAAGGGAAGGAGTGTGTGAAGAGAGAAGTAAATGTAGTGGGAAAGTGAAAGAAAAAGTCTGTGTATACATGTAGTTGACCCTTAAATAACATGTTGATTTCCTTGTGCAGTCAAAAATACACATCTAACTTTTGACTCCCCCCTAAAAACAGATAATGATATTTTCCATGAAATTATTACTTATTGAAAGACTTAAGGGTCTGTGTGTCTCCCTCTCAGTTTCCATTTAATCGTGTTTCCCTTTCCTGCCTAAAATTGTTTTAATTCTTTGAATAGTCTAGTATACCTGGGAGTTAGCATAATTAATCTTTTCGATTCAATGACTCAGGAAGCTCGATATAGATGAAGTAGAAAACTTTTCTTAAATCTCTTTTCAATCAATCAATCAATCAATGTGTGTTAGATCAAACCTTGAGATCAACATACTCATTGCCACCTTCAGAAGCCTCTCTCAGCCTCCTCTGTATCAACGTCACCTTCGTAATTTTGCATGTGGTCTGATAAAAGGGCTAAAATGTTATGAGGAAATATTTTTAAACAGATGTGATAACCTTCTACTCTGCCTAGAATAGTAAAACTCAAAGCATGAATCACCGATGCCATGTTTTGGCATGTTTGTTTGCATTTTTTGAAGAAAGATGGAGTAATCTACATTTATTACCACTTTCCACATAGTTCTTAGGCATAAGAAAAATTTAGGGCCTTTGGTCTAAGATAACACATCCCTTCATTCTATTCTATAGATATCACAGGCTTTAACTTAAAATCACAACCCAGATCTCTCTCTTCATCAATCTTGACCATGATAAAGATTCATGAGTCCCCATGTCAGAAGTAGAGTTTTGAATTATTCTCATCATATTAATGTCTAAATTTATGATGTTTGAAGTTATCACTGCATAAAACTGTATTATGTGAGATGATTACTAATCTTTAGTTTACATTTTGGTTTTTGTTTTTGTTGTCTTGGTAAGCATTATACTATCAATATGATTTTGAAACTATAGTTTATTTGGTTGGAGTTTCCTTTAGATGTTTTTGTTGGAGAGATTTGACCCAGTTACTCATAAATTTAGATGCTGGCTGGAGATGTTTTCTGAAAAGAAGGAATTAAAAGAAACTATAGCTGACCCTTGAACAATGTAGGGGTTAGGGACACCAACCCTCCTGTGCAGTTGGAAATTCACATATAACTTTTGACTTCCTAAAAACTTAACTACTAATAGCCTACCCTTTACCTGAATTCTTACCAATAGCATAAACAGTTGATTACTAGGCAAAAATTACACAGGACGACATGGGACATGATATACACTGAGGAATAAAGTAGATAAACTGAATCAGACCGTGAAATGATGCAGAATTAGTTGACAATTCTAATTCCTCTCTCTTGCTCTTTCTCTAGATACATATACATACACATATAAATATAAACTAAAATTTAATATGTTTACGAAACCAAAGGACTGTGCATGTTAAATAAGGATTTTGAATATATAAATGACCCAAATTGAAAATGCACTAGTAACATCAACAGCTTATTAGACATTGTAGAAGAATATATATAAAATCATGAAGATATAGAGTAGAAATCATCTTAAATGACACAAGGAGAGAAAAGACTTAGAAGTTTTTTAAAAAGTGACAGCATCATTGGGATTTTCTCGGCATAAGAACATACTATCAGCAAAGAGTGAGGGTTTGATCTCTTCTTCCCCCATTTGGAACACCCTTAATTCCCCTCTCTCGTCTGATTGCTCTGGCAAGGACTTCCAGCACTATGTTGATTAAGTGGAGATGGTGGGCAACTATCTGGTTCCTGTTCTAAGGGGGAATGCTTTCAATTTTTCCCCATTCAGTGTGATATTGGCTATGGGTTTATCATTTATGGCCTTACTAATTTTAAGTTTTGTCCCATCTATGACAATTTTGTTAAGAGTTTTATCATAAAATTGTGCTGAATTTTGTCAAATGATTTTTCTGCATCTATTGATAAAATCATATGGTCTTTGTTTTTGCATTTATTTATATGGCAAATTGCATTTATAGATTTGTATATGTTAAACCAACCTTGCATCTTTGGGATAAAACCCACCTGGTCATGATGAATTATTTTTTTAATGTGCTGTTAAATTATGTTTGCTATGATTTTGTTGAGGATTTTTACATCTATATTCATCAGGGATATTGGTCTGTAGTTTTCTTTTTTTGTTGTGTCCTTTCCTGGCTTTGGTATCAAGGTGGCTCTTTCGTTTTCTCTCTCTCAGTGATCATGTCTTTACTGCCTGATATCCAACATCTTGAAAATAGTTCACGTAAATTTTGTCTGTGTTTTTTGTTTAGTTCTTTCGGGGGGGGGGGGAGGTAAAGACATTTACTCCATTTTGGTCACGCAAATTTAGTTCTTGTTTTGAAGTTTATGATAAAAAATGTGTGATCAAATCAGAAGTTTGAGGATTAGATTTCATTATAAAGTTTAAAATTATTCTTCTGGCATTTATAGATAAATAGATTCAAAGAAGCCACAGTAATCTTCATTGGAATCAATGTTTTGTTTTATTTTGTTTTAACCTAAGCTAAACAAAGTTTTGTTTTCTTACAGAAAATGGACATTTCTATGGAGGTGTTCTACTTTTAGAATGAAATTGTGTGTAAATGGTTCAGTTAATCGTTTAAATTTCACGCTGTGTACATAATTAAAAGTTTAAAATGTTGAACTGCCTTTAATATTCCCTCTCAGGTATTAATCTGTCACTCTACCCATATACATTTACTTTATGCCTGCTTTTATAGTACTCAGGTTCTGTCAAGCAAGAACCAGTTGAACAGTAGTAGTATATATAATGTAGATATATTCTACAGGTAATACTTTAGGTAAAATCCTCATTAATGATGTTTCATTAAATGTAGGTCAGTTTGTTTTTGCTGGACAGTATACTGTTCCATAATTTATAAAGCTTACTTTGCTGGAAATTAATTCAAAGCACCAAAATACAGAATATAAATTACTCTTCCTGTTGCATAGAGCATAGAAACATCTGTTGGTTATTAACATAACATGAATCTGACAGCATTTAGTTCTGGTTTGTGAAGTTTATTATAAAAATTGTATGAGCAATTCAGCACTACATTATATTATGGTGTCAAAAATTATTCTTCTGAAACTTATAGATTATTATTTTATAATTTTAAAGTTTTTTGGCATAATTTTTGACATTAAAAATAAATAAGGTTATTAAAACCATAAGCTACTCACCTTGAAAGGCTATTTGGTTTTTATTTATATTCACTATCAAAACACAGTAACGCTTGTAGAAAGAGCTCTGATTAAGTAGTTTGAAAAAATGCTTACCAGTTGCATGACTTGAGTTTCCATTTTAGCTGATAATTTAAAAGTTCTGTTTATACTTATTTTTTTTGTTGTTGTTAATATAATGTACATATATTTCATTTATTTTTTATTTTTTATTTCAGGAAAATATGAGAGTACAAACATTTTGGTTACATTTTATATCTTTGCTTCTCCCTAGAAAGGGTTAGAGGTATGTCTCTCCCCTCTACAATGCTCACCCTCAGTTGTGAGTTTACCCCTTGAACCTCCTAATCCCTGGAGAACGCCACCACCATGTGAGGACCATAGTGTTAATCAGTCAGTACCAATTCGATGGCAAGTACATGTGGAGCCCATTCTTCCAATCTTGTGTCACCTCACTTCAGATAATGGGCTCAAGCTCAATCGAGGAGAATATAAGAGGTGCTAGATCACTGTCATTGCTTAAATTGAGTAATATTCCATTGTATACACATACCAAATTTTAATAATCCACTCATGAATTGACAGGCACTTTCTATTTTTATACGTGTGTGTATATATTATATATAATATACATTATATATAATAAGTATAATTTATTAAAACGACATCATCATAAGTTAGAGAAAGGAATCGGTGAACAGGAAAATAGGACTACCCAAATTATCTAATCTGAAGAAAGGATTGAAAATAAACTGAAAAAAATAAAGTCTCAAGGACTTGTGGGAAATAATAAAAGATCTAACATTTTAAATTCTGCTCTGTGAAAATTCTTGATATGATGATGAAAAAAACAAGCTACAGAGTAGGGAAAAATATTACAAGACATATATCTGACAATGGGCTAGTGTCTGGAAAATATAAAGAACTCTCAAAACAACAGTAAAAGAAAAATTCAATTAGGACAATAAGGAAATGAGCAAAATACACGAAGAAAGGTTTCACCAAACATTTCTGGCACATCTGTAGATGGCATATAAGCACATGAAGAGATGTTATGCATCATTAGCTGTTAGGGAAATCCAAATTAAAAACCTGTCAGAATTGCTAAAATAAAATATAGTGACAATACCAAATGCTACTAAAAATGCAGAGAAACTAAATCATTCATGCATTGCTTGTGGGAATGTAAAAGGCTGTTACCACTTTGGAAAGAGTTTCGCAGTTTCTTAAAAACAAACAAACAAAGCAACAACTAAACATGTAATTACCATATAATCCAGCAATTGCACTCTTGGGTCTTTATCTCAATTAAATTGAGACAAATTCATGCAAAAACCTGTACATAATTTATTTATGTAGCTTTATTTGATACAGACAAAAATTAGAAATAACAGAGTTGTCCTTCAACAGGTGAATGATCAATTAAAACATGGTACATCCATATCATGAAATGCTATTCAGAAATAAAAATAATCAAACTATTAATACACACAACTGGGATGAATCTTCAGAGAATCATGCTGAGTAAAAATAAAAAAAAGATGCTACCAAAAATTATATAATATGTGATTCCATTATATAACATTCTTGAAATAACAAAATTATAGATAAGAATAACCAATTAGTGATTGCCAGTGTTTAACAGAGTGGTATGGGTGAAAGACAAGAGGATATGGTTTAAAGGGCTAAATGAGACATTTTAGTGGTGATAGAAATGTTCTCTATTTGATGACATCAGTGGCAGTGTTATGTTGTAATACTGTACTATATACTTTTATAAGATGGTGCCATTGGGGAAACAGTAAAGATATACAGAACCTCTGTGTATAATCTCTCACAACTACAGGGAATCTCAAAATAAATATTTATATAATTTTAAAAAACATAGATGCACACATAGACCACTGTTCAAATTCTAACTTGGATAGCTTCTGTTCATTTTCTTCAGAATATCTACAATAAAAATGTTTTTTATCTCTTTGTTATTTTCTGCAATAGAAATAGTTATCCATTTTGAGTTTTTGCAGTATGCTCAAGAGAAAACATCTCTGCAAAAGAATTACTTATTTGTTCAGCAGCCACCAAATATACTTACAGTGTGTGTACAGCATGTCTTCATATTTAGTATAAAAAGGACTAATATTTATCATTATTTGAAATCAAGCTGCCTTACTCTAAATCTTAGACTCTATAATGTTTATTCTTCACTCAATCGTCGTTGATATTTTGACAAACTTCTAAGAATTATATCTTCTCAAGAACTATTCATTAAGTTTCAAATCCATAAGCAGCAGCCTAATGAATATAAAGCAGCCACCAAAATCTTTTATGTTAAAGCTGGACTAATCAGAATTTCAGTGTACTCTAGTATCACACTGGATTTGTGGTCTTGTTCAATTGCTTACTAGTTGTGTAACATTTTATACATTGACTAAATTTTTTATATCTCAACTTCCTTATGTGGGGAAAAAAAGGAAAAACATACTGCTGTCACATAGGACTTTTATGGGAATCAAATTAATATGTGTTAAGTAGTAAGAGTGGTGCCTGGCACATAATACTATATTAATGAGAATTATTATCATTATTTTATTATTATTGTCATTCTTAAGAGAAGTAGCTATATCATTATCTATCACATGCCCATTTTTCCTCTGATTTTCACTGTTCCTGACTTCAGTGAATGAAATGATTCTCCATCTGATGCCCAAGTAAAACTTAAACATTAATCATTATTTTTCTTCTCCATTGTTACACGTAGTCAATCTGTAAAATATTGTTGACATTTTCTTTTCAATATATCTGGATTGTATTATCATCTAATTCTGGCTAATTCCCCTGAGATATGATATCAGGGCCTCAAATGTAACTACATTTATTGAGAAATTGACTACTCAGTGTCCTTAATAAGAAGTTTTTGTTTTTTTTTGTTTGTTGTGGTTCACATTTTTGATACCAGATGGAAGTGTCTCTAGTTCTGTGGATACTGTTTATGATCCCATCCTGCAAACTCTAGGGTGGCTAAGGAAGGTGTTCAACTGGTATCCAGTGATTGGACCTTTCTGACTTCTAGATTATGAAGACATTTTCTATAATATTTATATTGAGTGGAGCTTTCCCTTACTATGGGCCCTCTATGTGAGGTCATTTTATTTACTACTCAAAAACTCTTGGTCACCTATAGACAAAATATCCTTCCTTCTAATTCCTACTCAGTGCCTATGAGTCTGAATAGATACTGTTAGGGTGGGAACTTATAATGTGGGCTGAGAAATAATTCTCCACTCAAAGATTAGGGTAGAGTTGAAGTAAGTTTATTTTACTTTCCAAGGGAGAAAAGGACACAGCATGAAAGAAAGAAAGAACTGTCAGCCCTGAGGATAAGGGGTTTCGAGTTTTTATTGGGGTATAGGGAAAAAGAAGTTGTTGTGAAATGGTAATGGGTGGTAGCTGTGTTTGTTGTTTTACTCCACCAGGCTGGCTTTATCAGCTTTATCCTTGAAATGTGGGTTAGTGGATGTGGGAGGGAGCTCAAACTCCTGCTGTCTGCTTGAGCACTCTTTAACTGCTGTTAAAACAAACTCTTAGAGGCAACAAGTTAAGTCACAAGTGGTTAAGCAAACAAAGGGGCAACTGTGTGCTGTGATTTTTCTCCTTTTTTTTTTTTTTTCTGTTAGACAATGTATTAGCAATGCCATACTTTCACATACAAATCAACATGTCAAATCAATCCAGACAGGATTTCACATTTCCACTGTCCTTTAAGGCACTTCCACTTTCACTTGAGACTATAAAGCCAATAGAATATTATCTGTTTTTCATCTAATAAAGACTAGATGGAGAAATTCTTATATATGAAAACAGGGTGGGGTGGGGTGTACTGGCTGTCTATGAAAGGAATTCGCATACTTTACAGGCATATAAGCCACCACCATGGTGCTTTTTTCATCACTTTTAGTGTTCTGTTAGCATATATCCCATAACAATGGATCCCCCAAATAAGGTGCAGGTTAATCCTAATAGACTCCCATTCTTTGTTAAATTTGTTTCTTTGCAAGGAATGTTTTACCAAAAGGATCTCATTAACACAGTGGATCAGCATGATGTCCTGTGAGACTGTGGACTTCTCAATGTTGACATAATTAAACTGAGGCACTGAGCATGAGAATTAACGTTGATAAAGGCACTTTAACATGAATACATTATTATGCTTTGCTGGGAGTTCACTACTTTTCCAACAAAATGGGTCCCAGGCAGGATTGTTGCAAGAGATTTGGAAACAATAGAGATAGAGTGTAGTTTAAAGTGATGGGAAAGCCTGGGGTCCTCCAGCATTCCCATGAGACAGGAGGCACTGAGTGAAGTCTCACATCAGTATTTATTGATACAGCAAGCGGTTGGTTTTGGTCATAGATTTTTGTGTACAGATCATTCATTTAGGTTTCAAGCCTTCCCCCAAAGATTTAAAGGGGTCCCTTTCATAAACAGTTACAAAGTTTTTTCAAGACAAACATTTTAAGCCCTACGTTAAGAATAGACCTAATTGAGCATACAAGTTAAACATAAATTCTTAATTAAGCAATAATGCATAAAACAGTAACAGATAACTTACATATTTTTCTAATGTATTTCTCTATATGCCAAGACATATGGCCAGGAGTGAAATAGAAATAGCCTTGAGGTTTATGATAGTTCCAGCTGCAGGTTGTCTGCTGGGATGACATTCTTTGATCAGTCTCTTAACCTTGGGCCCCATGCCAAGCTCTGCCTTGCACAAGCTCCAGGTGCCAGCTTGCAGGCCTTGAGATCCATGCTGCCTTGCAGTCACCCCTGATCAGGGGACTGTCTCCCTTGATGCTAAACAGCTTCTGGTTTGTGAACTAATACACTCAAGATTCCTTCAAGGCAAAGGCCTGCAAAATTCCTAAAGCTTTCCAAAATTCCTAAGCTTTCCTCTTATCCTATTTCCCAACAATTCTTTCTAGGTAAAAACACCCTTTAAATATTTTCTCTTTAAATAATGGAGCAAAAGCATTTTTTTAATCAGCATCCACACTGATTTATTCCAATTGAAGATGACATCTGCAACGACAGCTGAAGTTTGAAATATTACTTGATTAAACTCTTTAAAATTCACTATCATCCTTCACATTTCATCTCTTTTCTGGTGTAGATAAATTATAAAATCAGGATACAATAAGAATCACAACAATATTTCTAATATTTTATAGTGTCAATAACCTTTACCTTGAACCTCAAGGATATGTGATACTGAAGGAATTTGACATTTCTTAATAGCTTTCCCTAAGAGGGAGTAAAGTAACAAATGAGCCAGGAAATGTTGCAGAGTCCTAACTCCAAGAATATAGAGCAGGGTATAGAAGACTATACCCCCAGAGCTGAACATTCACAGGAAGATAATAGGGACAGAGGAAATAATAGAAAACTAATGAGGCTTCATCAGAAAGGACAGAGAAAAAGGGGATAGGTAATATCTGATGTTGACTGCAGATGCAAGTGAGTGGCATAGTATGCAGCATTCTCTAGTCTAAGTAAATATGTTTTTCTTCATCCAACTAAATGTGTTTTTTTATTCATCCTAAGAGCAGTTATGTAGCAAAGGAAAAGTGTTAAGCAAGAAAAATTTTTAAAACTACTGTGATCAGTATGTATTTTAACATAATTATACATTATTCATATCACAGTTTAGATGCCACCTCCTCCTAAGAGACTTCTGAAGTTCATGTTACAAATGCGTACAAAACATGGTATTTGCTTCCAGTATTTACATACAAAGCAGAATGTGATTAGTCTTTCATAGTATTTACTAATAGGTATTATAATTATTTGTTTACTATTTTTGATCTCTTCTAGCCTATAGTTTCTTTGAAAATATAAATTTTATCTTCCACAAAGCATGGTCTGTAGTATGAATTCAATACATTCTTGTCAAATAAATGCTTGAAACGAAAGTATGATATTAATTATAGTCATACACTCTGTACCATTATTCCACCATCTTATCAGTTATTTTCTCCTGGTAGTGAGTTCCTGTATCACATCATATGTTCTAATATCTGATATCTCATATCTCTCCAGTAATCTAATGGTAGCAATATTCCACTTTATCAAATTCCAAGCATTTAATTTTTAAGTAAAAATGAAACAAGAGAATTTAGCTCAAATATCATTTCCAAATCTTTGTGTTATGATGCAAGAAAGGAACTGATCATAATTATATCCTCAAATAATAATCATTTAGTCAGCATATATTATTTTTTTCAGTTTACCAGTGTGTTGTATAAAGTTCTAATTTTACTTTCTCACCCAAGTTTAAAGAGAAAACGAGCCATTGGAAAATGAGGTCAATGATTTCATTACAGACTAAATAATTATTAGAGCTAAGAAGATAAGTGTCAAGCTGTGTTTTTCCTTTATTTTCACTAATTTGTTTTCTGAAATGGGTCATATTTTCCCTTCGGCTATTTGTAAAATAACTGCAATTGTACTTTTCCATTGTTTTATACTTGCCATCAAATTAAGCAAATTAAGAGACAATTTTCACTATTTCTTATTTTGAGTGATTTACCTATCCGTCTTTTATTTTAACTATGTTTCATTTTAAAAGTAACCAATATTACACAGTTTAAGATAAAAGGAATATTAATTTTCATTTTTTATTGTCATTTTTACTATTGCCCAATGTCTTTCAAAAATAAATACAGATGTGATTTACCTATAGTTGAATAAAGTACATTTTATTTTCTATACTGCATAACCATGATTAAGATTATATAATTTAAAATTAATGTAGAGTTGGAATACTAGTAGACCATCAGTAAAAATCAATGAGCAAATAAATGACTATCACAGGTCCTGGTCAAAATCAGACAGCTTATACTATTAAAATTTCAAACTTCTGGATTAGTTTGCTTAGCTTAACTCCACTTCATGTTGACCTTTCCTTCCTGTCAGGTTACTATACAAAAAATATCACTATAAACAAAGTTTAAATGTGACTGTCAGTGAAACAGAGACATTGTTCCATTACCAGTTGCAGATTAGATAGCCTTATATAGATATTTCCATTAGCTCCTGCAATTGCATAAGATCTAAACCTTACAATAAATCATCTATTCTATGCCAATATCTATATCAATAAACCATGTTATATAACTCATGTTTATTCCATTTCTCTGATCAAATACTGATTGTTAAGGTATATGACATAATTTTTCACTCAATGTATTTTTATTTTTTTGTATACTTTTTTTTCTTAAATGAAATTTTTTTTTCAGCATATCATGGGGGTACAAATGTTAAGGTTATGTATATTGCCCTTGGCCCCCTACCCCTTGAGTCAGAGCTTCAAGCGTGTCCATTCCCCAGATGGCGCGCATCACACTCAGTATGTATGTATATACCCATCCCATCCTCCCCCTTCCTGCCTGCCCGATGCCTGATAAATGTTATTCCTATATGTCCACTTAAGTATTCATCAGTGAAACCAATTTGTAGGTGAGTACATGTGGTGCTAATTTTTCCATTCTTGGGATACTTCACTTAGTAGAATGGGTTCCAGCTCTATCCAGGAAACTACAAGAGGTGCTATATCACCATTGTTTCTTAGAGCTGAATAGTACTCCATGGTATACATATACCACATTTTGTTAATCCATTCGTGTATTATGGGCACTTGGGATGTTTCCACAACTTTGCAATTGTGAATTGTGCTGCTATAAACATTTGAGTGCAGATGTCTTTTTCATAGAATGACTTTTGTTCTTTTGGGTAGATGCCCAGTAATGGAATTTCTGGGTCAAATGGTAGATCAACTTGTATCGCTTTAAGCAGGCATCCTCAAACTATGGCCAGTAGGCCACATGTGGCCCACCTAGCACATTTATCCAGCCCTCCGGGTGTTTTTGCCATTGCCCTGCTGCCTGTCCTGCTTAGCAGCTGACTCGTCCCAGGCCCACAGTGCTCACTCTCCACCAGTCTGAGGGACAGTGAACTGGCCCCCTGTTTAAAAATTTGAGGACCCCTACTTTAAGGCATCCGCATATTGCTTTCTACAGAGGTTGAACTAGTTTGCAGTCCCACAAGCAATATAAGAGTGTTCCTATCTCTACACATCCATGCCAACATTTATTGTTTTGGGACTTGTTAATACAGGCCATTTTCACTGGAAATAAGTGATATCTCATTGTGGTTTTGATTTGCATTTCCCAGATGATTAGAGATGTTGAGCATTTTTTTCATTTGTTTGTTGGCCATTATTCTGTCTTCTTTTGGAAAATTTCTGTTCATCATGTCCCTTGTCCACTTTTTGATAGGGTTGTTTGATTTTTTCTTGTTGATTTTCCTGAGTTCTAAATAGATTCTAGTTATCAGCCTTTTATTGGATGTGTAACTTGCGAAAATTTTCTCCCATTCTATATGTTGTCTGTTTGCTCTTGTGATAGTTTCTTTGGCTGTGCAGAAGATTTTGAATTTGATCTGGTCCCATTTATTTATTTTTGTTGTTTCTGTGATTGCCTTTGGGGTCTTCTTCATAAATTCGTTGCCTAGACCAATGTCTAGAAGAGTATTTTCAATGTTTTCCTCTAGAATTCTAATAGTTTCACACCTTAAAAATCAGGTTTAAAAATCTGTTACCTAGCATGAGTTGATTTTTGTGAGAAATGACAGGTGTGGATTCTGTTTCAGTCTTCTACATGTGGCTATCCAGTTTTCCCAGCACCATTTATTGAATAAGGATTCTTTTCCCCAGTGTATATTTTTCTCTGCTTTGTCAAAGATTAGATGGCTATATAAGGATGGTTTTATATATGGGTTCTCTGTTCTGTTCCACTGGTCAATGTCCCCGTTCTTGTGCCAGTTCCAAGCTGTTTTAATTGCTATAGCCTTGTAGGATCATTTGAAATCTGGCGAATTGATCTCCCATTTTGTTTTTATTGCCTAGGATTACTTTTGCTATACAGGGTCTTCTCTGGTTCCATACAAAGCATAAAACTATTTTTTCTGTATCTGTGAAAAATTATGATGGTATTTTAATAGGGATTGCATTGACTCTGTAGATCATTTCTGTACAGACATTTTAACAATATTGATTCTGCTGACCCACGAGTATTATATGGTCTTCCACCTGTTTACGTCTTCTGCTATTTCTTTCCTCAGAGTTTCATATTTCTCACTGTAGAAGTCTTTTACCTCCTTAGTGAAATATATCCCTAGGTACTTTATTTTCTTTGTTACTATTGTGAAGGGAATTGAGTCTTTGATTTGGTTCTCAGTTTGACTGTTATTGGCATATATGATTGCCTCTGTTTTGTGTGTATTGATTTTGTATCCTGAGACTTTACTAAATTCATTTATCAGTTCCAGGGGGTCTCTTGGTTGAATTCTTGGGGTTTTCTAGATATAACATCATATCATCAGCAAAAAGTGAGAGTTTGATCTCTTCTGCTCCCATTTGGATGTCTTTAATTCTGCTCTCTTGTCTGATTGCTATAGCAAGGACTTCCAGCACTATGTTGAATAGAAGTGGAGATAGTGGGCAACCTTGCCTTGTTCCAGTTCTAAATGGCAATGCTTTCAATTTTTCCCCATTCATTATGATGTTGGCTGTGGGTTTGTCATATATGGCTTGTACCATTTTTAGGTAAGCCCTATCTATGCCTATTTTGTTAAGCATTCTTACCATAAAAGGATATTGAATTTTGTCAAATGTTTTTTTTTTCTGTGTCTATTGAGAAGATCATATGGTCTTTGTTTTTTCTTCTGTTTATGTAATGTATTTTTTTAATATAAGGTACAAACTCATGGTTACAACATAACAAGAATGCCCCTGAGAATTTTAATCAATCATCTTATCTGAGCATTATCAATGGAAGAGAACTCAATGTAGATGCAATTTACAAAAGGCTATCATAAACATTTTGCATAATAATTTACCAATTAAAATTCAGATTAGAAGTATTTCTCCAAGTTAACAGATAAGAAAAATCAGTATAATTTAATTAAGTTAATTAAATGTATAGTAGTAAAAGTGTCTATAAATCAAGTAATGAATAACAATAAAATATATGACCTTATCTTATAAAAACTTTGTAATTGCAGACTAATTTATAAATTATAATTGATGAACTTTTCAAAATTCAGATATCTTATTATTATAACCTAGACCCCCATACACAAGCAAAAAACACTTTCAGAGTGTTTAAACGATATTTTTTAAAAATCCAAATATTGTAAAAGAAAGGTATAAAAGTATATGTTTATTGCTGGTACTTTTATCGGCAGTAACCAGTAAAACAAACAAACAAGAAAAAAAAAAGAAATAATAAATTAAAAAGTGACTGATGATTTTGAAGACATTAAAAAAATACTTCTATTCCAAAAATACCACCATAGACAAAATTCTAGTATTATTGTCAATAAAGGAGAAAGTCAAAATTTATGGGAGACAAATATGAAGAGACTGGGATAAAAACTTTCAGAGAAGAATTAAGAAGATTCAAGGAAAAAAATAAATCATTTTTTTTAAAACAACCCTTGTGATCAAGACACAAAATAATCTGGTGAGTCATCTGATTAACTAAACTTTAAATCTAGTGTAACCTTGATACCATAAATTCTCAATGACAGTAAAAGCAAAAATAATTAAAAATCACTGATATTTTGCTGAACACCTTGACTTTTGGGGGGCCTTAGAGATATTCAGGTCATAGTGATGATTCTTGTGTATCAAACCCTCAGTTTGACTCTTCTTTTGCTAGAACATTAAGTCTTGGCTATGTCCTCCATCTGTCCACTAATCTAAAATATACATCGTAGTCTTCATTAAGCTCAACCCCATCTAATACCCATTGTTTTTCAGATCAAGTGCTTTCTGGCACTATTTTGGGTCATGTATAACAATGTTCTTGATTTTGTCCTCAACACATGAGAATCAAACAGTACTTAGAATAGCTAAGCATGGCGGTCAATTTTTCATTTAATCAGGTAATTGTGGGGCAATCTACTAGGTCAGTCTTTTCCAGGGGCCTCTGATATCATAAAGGTAAACCCTGGGGCTATAGCATTTCCATAAATTTGCCCAACACACTTCCTTTTCTCTGGAATATTGGAATAGCACTCATTTAAAAAATAATAAACTGTCAGATTCTTTTTCTAATCTCAGGGAAAATTTTGAAGGTTCTACTTGTGCAAAATAAACTGTCTGCTGTTTTGATGTAGTAGGGAACTGAAATAAGATGAAACCAAATCAAATATCTAGACTTTCTGAATTCATAATTTTATATATCAAAGCTTTGTCATCTAGACTTCAGCCTTTTATTCCAATCTCTTTAAAAGTCACACATAACTGCCATACCTCAATTTCAATATAAGGAAATACAACATTTTCCTCCCCTAAATTTGTATCGATGATCAGATTATTTATTTTCATTCCCAAGGCATTAATATTTTTCAGGCCACAAAGATTAAAACCTTTTACAGTATATTTATTCCTTTATATCTTAATTTGTAATATTTATTATATATGCTCTTTTATTTGATACCAATGGTCCCTAAACCTTGCTATCTATCGGGAAATCATTTATTGTAATGTGCACATTTTATGTAAAGCAGTAGTGTATGAGGTAAATTGTTTTTAGGCTTGAATATCAGTACACCTTTTCATCTGCTAACATTTTCACGCAAGGATTTGTATTACTCAAGTCACCAGCTGGACTAGTTTGTGATTTGTTGTTAGGTTTATGCCTATGCTCAGTGCACCTCTGCCTTCGCATTCTGTAGGGATAGCTTGTGTCTAGGGTGAAAGGTGGTTTACCAGAACATGCTTTTCTATTAAGATCCTTATGTTACTCTTTGTGCTACATCTCATAGAGGGTGTCTTTTGCAAGCTCTCGTTGTTCTCCATCCCTTCTCCTAGCACTTGTAATTCAAAGCTTATTAGCTTGGCTGAGAGGCTTGGTAGGGACCAGTTGTGGGACTGGGGTTGGATCTTTGTGGTTCTGATAAAGTCTCAGTCTCAGACTATGACGACTTCTACAGTCTAGGCAGCATAGCCTGCGTCTTCTCCCTCCCCTAACTGCAGTATCAGTGTCAGCACTCCCTCTTGCACTTCCTTTCTGAATTGAGTTAAACCTCTTTCTGGCCTTCTCCTAGCTGTACAAGCATTCATCAATATTTTAAGGACAGCAGTGTTGCCCTTTTTCCCACCAATTAAGGTTTTGGTTTCAAAATGCAGAGATGGAAATTCCTTAACTGCAGAAATTTCTGTTGAGCAGCACTGGTATAGAGTTCACTGCCCACACTGCTGCTGGGATCCCCCAGATCTGCACCAAAAAAGACACTTATTGGGATTAATTCTGACCTTTTCTCTGTCTGCCTGATGGGCCCATGGCAAAGAGCCCAAAATAAAGAGTGCAGATTCCCCAATTTCTGTACCTCCAGGGATTTCACACTGTCCTACCAGCTTAAGTGCAGCCTTTCGGAATTTGTCTACCCTTCTGTGTCTAGATCACCTCAGAAGTGATGTGTTTTTCTCACAGCAACACAACATGATGTCAACACGTCTAATTATTTATTATAGTTAATGTTAACCTTGGCCACTTGCTAATGGTATTGTCTCCTGTACATCCACACTGTATTTTTCCCTTTTGAGTTCAAATAAAACTTTAATAAACACGATCGTTATGTCTCTCTTGATTTTTCACTTTCATCAGGCTAAACTCCTGGGCTCTGCATACATTTCTCATATTACATTGGTTTATTTTCCTATCTTTTCCTTCCCAACACCATTTTAAAATTTCTCCTTTGTCCCTATCTATTTCAAACTGTGTTAAGAAAAACACTTAAAATACCAGTTTACAGTAAGTAAGATTGTAACAAGAAATTTTTTCTAAGTCCCTATGGTGCAGAAGCAAAAATGTCATATAAACTAGTTTATTAATATCAAAACAACTCCTATGGTGTTCCCATAAATCACAAACAGTCACCAAATCTAGCAATATCCATATGATAAAAATTATTTGTTTATAAGGAAGCAAAGAGTTAATAAAGAGATACAAAAGGATACCAAGAACTACAGAATAAAGAAATCTCTAACAAATCTTCATGATTTAAGTGAGTCCTCCCTAGAAGTGGAGGTTTGCTAGGCCTATCTGAGGAAATAAGTCAAAATTAAAATGACTTTTTGAATTCCAATTTGTGCTGAGTGAAATATATTTGAGTTCCAGTAAGTATGAAAAGATATGAGTATTGGAATATACAGGGCCCTAAAAATACTCAACCAGCTGTCCAAAACATCCTGCCAGACAAACCCCTAAAATTAGTAGTCATTACTGGGAATATCATCCAGTTGAAGTAGGGCATGGCCAATGAAGATAAGGCAAAAGAAGTTTCAGATAGTGGAGGGGAAGGGGAAGAGAATGGAAAAAGAATGAAAGCCTGTTGAAAATACATGCCCACAATCCGATGAAGTGTGTAGCCAGTATGTCAACACAAACTAAAAATGAAATTTTGAATAGTGGCAATAAGAGAAGAATAATTTAGAATTAAATCAGAAAAGTGATAAAGTGTTAACAAAAAACAAAAGAATGATGTCTGAACTCAGGAATAAAAGAAAAAAATAATCAATTCACAAATAAAGATTGAAATTAAAATTGACATCAACATGCAAATACATGATTGGACACCACAGAATGTGTGCTACAGAAAATAGAAGATGTAAAGAAGAAAAGGATTTCAACAGAAATGAGGGAGGAAGAGATCATGGCATGATGGCTTGAGACATTTGTCAAAACCACACCCTAAAAAGCAGCTATAAAACTGGAAAAAAATTGTGAAAACTAGCCCTTGTAGCAATCTGAAAATCCATGAAAGGGTCACAGCACATTGAAGTTCCTTTTTTTTGAAAAATGATTTTAGTTTGGTAAGATGAGTTTAAGTCTGTGTCACTCTTGCTTGCGGCTTCTCTAAGAAACCTGCTTTGGCTTAGAGTAAATAGTCAACCAGGGTGTGGCAGATCATGAAAACTATGAGATCACCTACTAGAGGAAAGAAATGCAAACCAAAACTATAATGAGCTATCATCTCACCCTAGTTAAAATGGCTTTTATCAAAAAGAAAGGCAATAAGGAATGCTGGTGAAGAAGTGGAGAAAGGAGAGCCCTAGTACACTGTCGGTGGGAATGTAAATTAGCACAATCACTATGGAGAACAGTATAGAGGTTCCTCAGAAAACTGAAAATAGAACCACCACATGACCTAGCAATCCCACTGCTGGTAATATATCCAAAGAAGGGGAAATCAGTATATTGAAAAGATACCTATACGTCTATGATTATTGCAGCCCTATTCAGAATAGCCAAGATTTGGAATCAACCTAAGCCTCCATCAGTGGTTGTATAGATAAAGAAATTATGGTAGATACACACAGTGGAATATTATATGGCCACAAAAATGAACACAGATGGAACTGGAGAACATTATATTAAGTGAAATAAACCAAACACAGAAAGACAAATCTTGCATGGAGCAGAAAGCAATTTTTAAAAAATGTCCAATAGTATCTAATACTGCTATACCGATGGGGAAAACAATGAACCTGTAGATGTGTTACAGATTAAACATGTGTAATAAGAATTGATAAATGTGATTATGTTACTCTTTACTGAGACAGGAAATATAATGAACAGTGTTTGTTACATTTCACAATGTAGACCCAGAAGTTTTACACACTCAAAGTGCAATGGCTATAAATCAGTCACATGGCTATTTATACTTGACTGCTTGGAAACCTAAAGCATGTAGTATAGCAATGTGTCAAGGGATGAAAAAAAAAAAAATAGGTAAGGTCACGATTTAGTGCTTTCTGACACATTAAGGTTAAAATGCTATCATAATACATTTGAATCCATTTTTGATATTTGAGTACAGAAAATTTTCAAGTCCCACCACTGCCTCTTCCCTTTCTGCTCTGTACCTGGGCAAGCTAATAAGCAAGCCCAGGTTCTCCCGGTCTTGTCATTGGTAGAGAAGCCAAACCACACAAGCTCTCACTCTAAGTCCACCCACCAACCATCATAAAAGTCAAGCTACTTTTCATTCCTTCTCTCTCAAGCCATTTGGAACCAGCTTGAGAGCATGCCCTGTTCTCCCCATAAAGCATAATTACATGAATGATAAACTCTCATACCCTCTTGGTGCATGTGTAGCAACATCAGTCTGAACAAACCAAATTTTGGGTAGGTGGAGGGGTCTATTTCACCTCTGAAGGGTTATTACAACAGAAGTGAAAATGTTTGTAAACCCCTTCTATAGAGAACATAATGGGAAGTCAGCAACAAATGAAAAAGAGGTAATAAGGCTGCATTTGAAGATTAAAAATAATTGTTTTAATGTAGACCTTTTCCATTTAATAATGATCATGTGTTTGAAAATATTTTTATATCTTCAAATGTACTTTGTGTGGGAGGGCAACTATTAACACAGATTATATCAACCCCCAAAAGGTGAATCTCTTTCAGTGCTATCACACACACCCAGCAAATAGTGGACTACCCATAATGTATGGTAAAACATGTTTTAAAAATCTACAGATCAAGACAGCTTGAGGAGGAGATACAGCCTCCGTTGTAAAATGAAAGTGCACTCTAGAGGAGGCTAATGATGGCAGATCTGGTTTATTTCAGGATTATTCCCACCCCTGTCTTCAATAAGGTTTGTATATGCAAATAAAGAATTCAAATTGTTTCCATTCCAATTGGTTGAAAAATAGCTGAGTTCTAATTGGGTAATTTTCAAGCCCAAACCAGAAGTCTCTGTTGGACATCTCTTTCAGGCAGCTGGTGAGTGTTTTCCCACCAAGGTGTCTCAGCTCCGGTTAGAGGCATTGTCTTAGCTCAGAGGAGCAAACAGGATGTTCCCGTGGAGCTTCCTTTTCTGGAAACAGAGGGGATGTCACTGCCATTTTCTCACTCACCAAGGCCACTGGGTTAGTTTAATTTCACACTTTGAAGCTACTTTCTCGTGCATTTGGGCTTAATATTTGAAAAAAAATCAGTTCTTAATATTTGTATGAATTTTCAGTGCAAAGTTGTAGGAAGAAAAACAGACAACCAATGATGCCAGCAAAAACACTAATAAACTCTGTAACTGATTAAATTGCAGAAGGAATCAAATTCACTCTCCTTCATTTATCTGATTATGTTAGCTTATGTAGAAAAACAGCTGATGTTGTTGTGCATATCGGAGTAATTGTTTCTCTTGAAATAAAAGCTTCTTAAACAATTCTCCCAATCTTACTTTATAAATCAATCTTCAATAATGTGTGTTGCTTAGTTTTCACAGCTTCTGATCACATAACATAATTAATTTAAATAAGCCTCCAAGCCATTGAGGTTTTTCTTTTTTTCCTAATATGAGATTAAAGGCTGGAAATGATTCTTGCTGTGAGAATTATTGAGTCCCATTAATTTTGTTAAATCAGTACATAAATTTCAAAATATGTAAGGAAAACTCTTCTTGTCTCTACTTTTTTCTCTATATTCCTTGCCATGTTTTTTTCTCATCATTTCAATTCTCTAAATGACATGATATTTACTTTGTATTTAAAAATATGTATAATATTTTATGATTGACACAGCATCTTCTAGTATTGAAACTATATGTATCCGAGAGAAGTTATAGATCATCATCACTGCTAACCATTGTTTTTACCTGGCAAATGGTACTAAGTTTTTTCCCACTGTATCACAAAGATATGATTATGAATACTATTTCATGACTAAATATCATTAAAATAACCAAAATAAAATATATTAAATTAATGCTATATACTAATTATTGTGTTAACCACTGAAAAAAAATAGAGTAGAAGGTTTTTAAATTCAAAAAGGAAAATTGTTCCAAATGTTTTGTTTCTTCTCACATGGGGACTCCCAATGTAATGACAGACATGAATGAAGGAATTTAATTCAAAACCAAGAATTAGTGCAATATATCATACATAAAAAAGCATAAGGAATATAACAAAATACATATTCGGTTTAAGAAGTAAGACAGGGACAATGTGATCCAGCCCTGTGTCATTCTCACATAGTGTCATATTCTTGTGTCTCTCCATGGTCTTTCACACCTCTAGGTTACCACTACTTTAAATTAGGTGTTTATCATTTCCAGAAATAACTTCATACTTTTATTATATATGTCTATATAATATACAAACAACATGTTAGGTTGATGGCTTAGTTTAAACTTTTGACAAGTGGCACCATATTCTGCATTTGTTTACAATTTTTAAATAGTTTCTTCTGTTCACAGGTGGCTCGTCTTCAAATATTGACTCAAGAACACAAATTTCTTTAATCGTGTAGTTCTGCAATAATCAATATGCAGCTTTAAAGATTACAGTGTTAGTATGAGTCAGGTTAAGGAAAGGGGAGAGACAAAGAGTGTGTGTATGTTTATAAAGCAAATTACACCAAAACAATGAAATATGATAGAATTGTTAAAACAGTAAGGTACATAATTGATGTGGATTTTTTATGTATAGTATTAAACAAGAAATATAACAACATTGAATATTACGAATAGTGTGCCAATGTTTCTATAAAACTATCGCTTTATACTTAAACATCGTATGTATATATGCCCAACAACAGATAGGACTTATCGCCTATTTTAACTTTTATGTAGATGCTATCATTCTTTGTGTTATATTGCAATCTTTTTATTTGGTCAAAATTATGTTTGGGGTATTTATCACTGTAGATGCTGGAATTTCCATTTATTAATTATTATTGTAGTATATTGTAGTATTCCACTTGCATAAATATGATTTATGTAGGTGGATTTTTTTTTTTTTTTTTTGGTTTGTGGCTTTTCTTTTTTCACAGTTATAAAGAACATTCTCTAAATGTTTCCTTGTGCATTTCTGTGAATTCCTCACATAGGAATAGCATGAGCTTGCTAAGTATGTTCACCTTAAACTTTGGTATTATAGATATATTCAAAATAGTCTCATCATAACTGCATAAATGTTCATGACTGAGATCACATCATTAACATTGCATCTCACTGAAATTTTATTTTTCTTTTTTCATTGATTGTCCGATTAAGATTTCATATGTTTATGGCACATAGGATTTTCAGTTTTGTTAATTGTCTTTAGGAGCATCAATACTTAATTACTAAGTTCCAATAGTTGATAGAATAAAAAATACAATTGTTAAATATATTTTCTAATGTTACCAAATATATAATTGTAAGGCCCAGAGAAAAAGAATGTTGGTAAAGGCAGCTAAATCTTTATTTACTATTTCTAGTAGTTAATAGATACTCTCTTAATAAAAGTTCTGAAAGTATCAAGGTATTTTAAGAAATGGAATTAACCATCAGAAACGATATCTTAAGAGTTAAAAGAATTTGTCTCTTCAGAGTCATACCAGCAATTGGTAAAGGGAAGTTCCATTCAATTAGTCATACAGGCTGGGCACGGTGGCTCACGCCTGTAATCCTAGCACTCTGGGAGGCCGAGGTGGGTGGATAGCTCAAGGTTAGGAGTTTGAAACCAGCCTGAGCAAGCGGGAGACCTGTCTCTACTAAAAATAGAAAGAAATTAAAAACTAAAAAATCTTATATTTCTTTTTTATATCACGTATTCATTTTAATTTTATATCAACTTGTGGTATTAATTATATGTATGTGTTTATGTATGCATATAATATATGTATATGCATATGAAGAATAAAGTTAAGATTTGGTCAAACTATATTTTCCCATTCAAGTACAAAAATATTTTCAAGGCTACAAAAAGTGTACAGTTGTTAAAAAAGTTGTAAATAAAGACTTGTATAAAAAAAAGAAATTAATTGACCAACAAAAAATATATAGAAAAAATTAGCCGGGCATGGTGGCACATGCCTGTAGTCCCAGCTACTTGGGAGGCTGAGGCAGAAGGATTCCTTGAGCCCAGGAGTTTGATGTTGCTGTGAGCTAGGCTGATGCCATAGCACTCTAGCTCTGGCAACACAGTGAGACTCTGTCTCAAAAAATAAATAAATAAATAAGTAGTCATACATACACAAAATATGTATGAGCATACACACATACCCACTTGCCTATACACACATAAAATATCTCTGTAAGAATGTATAATAAATGGACACTTGCAACCACAACTGGATATAGAAAGATGAGAGCTGGGGGAGTAGGTAAGAGGAAGGCTTATATTTCACTGAAAATCATTTTTTTCATTTGATTTTTCCTCTTGAGACTATATTAAAAATAAATAAAATATAACTTTAAAAATTGAGTCTACCAACCTGTAATCAAACATGTTTTAAGTATCTTTGGAGGAGAGTAGCTATTAAAATAGATTTAACAAATCTTTATAACAAAGAGGAAAAAAGAAAATAATATGTGTAATATTTATATTTAATATATTCTGAATTCCTACATATTGGAAATGCAGGGAGCTGATAATGTGATCTGTCATAAAGAATATCCATATTGGTAGTAGGTCTACAAAAGTCTTCTAGCATTTTCCAGAGAATGTGTTTTATATTTGTTGCATTGGTGATAGTGTCTTAAAGAAAACATCACATTTATTAACTTAGAAATCTGATTTACGGACTATAAAGTTTAAAATCTTTCTTCTTAATATAGAATATTCACTTATGTTATTGAACATGGTAACACTGGCAATTGAAAAATTGCTACTACTTTTTTAATGTGTTTTACATTTTATATTCATATCAGGAAAATCTAATTGTAGGATTTCATCTCCTTTCTTTCCTGCCTTTTATCACCCTATGATTTCCAACCCTTCCTCAAATTTGCATACATTGACATTTTCAACATTTCAAAAATTAGACAGTTTCATTTTGCTAAGCTGTAAATGAAAGCATCTAGCAATTATGTCTCATTGATATTCAATCCTAGTAAGTGTACTTCTCAAATAAGAACTAGTATTTATTATTTTCAGAACTGTCTCTTCATGTGTTTTCTTGTGATAAATTCTTAATTTCCATATCTACATCTAATTTCTATATCTTTTACAAAATTGTGAATTATTATGACACAGTGAGAACCATTTTTATGGCTTCCATACAATAGATG